>PVKA01011723.1:9263-60053 GCA_004027165.1 Ctenomys sociabilis | reverse complement strand
CCCCCGTCCCCACCTGCTGGGCTGGTCCTGCCCCTAGGGATCCGCTGAGATGGTGATTGAGATGGGACGTGGGCCTGTAATCCCAGCTCTTGGGAGGCTGTAAACGGGTGGTTCACTGCGAGTCCGATCTACTAGTGAGACCCTGAACATCCTGTAGACCCTGCCTCAACACAGACAAAAAGAAAAAAGAAAAACCACTCAGCTTATGCTGGCAATGTCCATTGGTGGTTCTTTTAAGTTGCTTCCTGTGTCACATCAATAACCTCCATGTATTTTTTCTTTAAATACGCTTCTTTCCTTTTTAATACTACAGGGTCCTCCATTTCCCAGAAGATCCTTGGGTTCCTTTGTTGGGAAATAGTATTTAGAAAGGTCTGGGCTCCAGGTGTGCTTGCTGCTGTTGGGAGCTCCTGCTCTTAGGTCCTTCCAGTGGTGAAAGTGAGGGAGCATATGTATGTCACATCTACATATGTATGTCTAATGGCTTCTGCCCCATACATCTGTGTACATATATGAAGCTAAACGTAGTTCATACTAATAGATATCTTGGACTCCAACCTAGTATCACAGGGTTTATTCTAACTCTCCTCTCTTATTTCTCTCTAACTTCTCACTGCCAGAAAGAAAACTGGGTACAACATTCAACATACAGTTATATGTTTGTTGAACCCTACGATACATATAAAGTAACTTGAAAAGTTACGTCCACACAGAATCCTATATACAAATGTCTACAGCAGCTTAATTCACACTAGCTAGCAACTGAAAGTAATGAAAGTGGTTTTCTTTTTTTTTTTTTAAGGATAAATAATCACAATATTTTATTTTTATTTTTATTTTTTGCAGAACTAGGGATTGAACTCAGACCCTTGCACTTGCCAGGGAAGCGCTTATTCCACTGAGCCATCTCCCCAGCTGAAGGTGGTTTTCACTGGGTGAATCAGTAAAGAAACCGCAGTCCATCCATATAGTGGAATACTGTTCTGGGGTGAAAAGGAGCATACTGGGGCTGGGGACATGGCTCAATGGAATAAGCGCTTCCCTGGCAAGCACAAGGACCTGCGTTCAATCCCCAGTTCTGCCACAAAAAAAAAAAGGAATATACTATTGATTTACTTGTCAATGCATTCCATGAATCAAAAGAAGCCAGAGGAAAAGGCTTGTATGAGTCAACTGGTATCACATTAGGGAAAAGGCAAGACTAGAGGGATGAAGAAAGCAAATGAAGGGCTACTAGAGAGCAGGAACCTAGGGTTTGTTGGCTACAGAGCACCCAAGTATGCATCTGAATTCTTTTTTTTGCCAGGGAAGAACTTATTCTACTGAGCCATCTCTCTGGCCCCTGTGCATTCTAATTATATACGACCTAGAAGACTACATAGTACAAAGGATGAACTTTAATTATGAAATCTGTTAAAAAAGAGCTTACCAAAGCAATTTTAAGGAACAATAAAGATCTGTGTTTGGGACTGGGGATAGAACCTAGGACCTGGAACATGCAAGCATACATCCCATCACATTCTCAGCTAGGGAAATGATGTTCTGCCTGAGGCTGTATATAGACATGGTACTTCAGTTGGTGAATTTGTTTTCATAAGAGGGCTGTGGAGATGGCTCAGTAGAATAACCATTTGGAAGCACAAGGGCCTGAGTTCAATCCCCAGTTCCACCAAAAAAAAAAAAAAAAGAGTATGGATTTTAAAATGTACTTTAAAGACACAAGACTTAAAGTGAAAGCACGGAAAAGATATGCCCTACTAATACAAATTAAAGAAAGGTTGAGAGGTTAGATTAAGGTCAAAGTAGGTTTCAGAGCAGGTAGTATGTACTACTAAAGGTAGTTGTTTTTTGCTGATAAAGCAATCAGTTCATCAAGAGGTCATGGTACAAAACATTCATACATCCAGAAACAGAACTTGAAAATATATTCAGCAGAGGCCTGAAGAGATAGCTTGGTGGCTTAAGTGCCTGTCTGGCAAGTGCAAGGTCCTGAGTTTGATTCTTGGTACCAGAAAAAAAAAAAAAAACAGAATATATATTCAGCAGAATCTCAGAGAACTCCAAGGAGAAACAGACAAATGAACAATTATACTTTATTTCAATACCCCTCTCTAATCAATAGAGCAAGTAGACAAAAAATCAGTAAAGCTATAAAAAGACTTGAACAATGTAATCAATAAATTTGATCTATTTGGTGATTATGGAACACTCCATTTAACACCACCACAACATGCATTATTCTCAGTTGTATACTAAACATATTCAGAGCCAGGGAGATAGCTCAGTGGCTTAAGCGCCTGCATGGTAAGCATAAGGTCCCAAGTTCAATCCCTAGTACCACAAAAAATTTAAAAAAATAAACATTTGCCCAAGTAGATCATATTGCAAGTCATAAAGTGACTCTGAATAAGTTTAAAAGGATCTATGTTATATATAGTGTGTTCTTTAAGCACAATGAAATTACATTAAAAATAGCATGCACATTTGCAAAATCCACAAACATTTGTAAACTAAAAACCTCACATCTATGTAACAAACTTGGGTTAAGAAAAATCAAAAAGAAAATTAGGAAGTAGGTTTTTTTTGGTATTTAGTAGAGGGTCTACAGAGTCTCACAACACAGATCGGACTTATAGTGATTCTCCTGTCTTCAGTCTCCCAAGCAGTAGGATTATAAGCATGCACCACCATGGCTAGTCTCAGTTGCCATCTCAGCATGTGCCAGAGGTGGGGCCAGCACCACACGCTGGGGATCAAACCCTGGTCACTGCATCTGCTTAAGCAGGGGCTTTAGTCTGCTGAGCTGGCCCAGGAAGTGGTTTTTTTTGGAACCAGGGATTAAACTCAGGCCCTTGCACTTGCCAGGCAAGCACTTACTTTACTGAGCTATCTCTCCAGCCCCTCAGGAAGTGTTTTGAATTGAATGAAAATGAAAACACAACAGAGAAAATGTGGGGTGTCACTGAGGCAATACCTTGGGGCAATTTTACAGCACTAAACTTTTATTTTAGAAAATAAGAAAAGTCTAAAATCAATTACCTTAGCTTTCAACATAAAAAAACTAGAAAAGGAAGGGCAAATTAAACCTAAAGTAAGTAGAAGAAAGGAAATAATAAAGAGCGGAGCAGAAATCAATGAAATAGACAACAAAAATGCAATAGAGAAAATAAATGCAACCCAAAGCGGCTACTTTAAGAGGAATAAAATTGATTAGTCTTTAACTAAAATGATGAGGGGAAAAAAGAAAGAAAACACAGATTACCAATAACAAGAATACAAGAAGCAAAATTACTATAGCTTCTATAGATATTAAAAGGGTAATAAGGACCAGGTGTGGCGGTGCATACCTATATTTCTAACACTCTGGAACACTGAGGTAAAAAGATCTTAAGTTTAAGCCGGGCGTGGTGGCTCAGGCCTGTAATCCCAGCACTCGGGAGGCTGAGGCAGGAGGACTGTTGTGAGTTTGAAACCAGCCTGAGCTACAAAGTGAGCTGAAGTCCAGCCTGAACTGCATAGTGAGACCCTGTCTCAAAAAGACAAAACAAAAAAAAAAGATCATAAGTTCAAGATCAGCCTAGGTAACTTATCAACTTGGTGAGGCCCTGTCTCAAAATAAAAAACCAAAAAGGAGTGAGGTTAGGTATGTAGCTCAGTGAAGGCACCGGGTTCAATCCCTAGTAGTTGAGGGGGAGGGACCATTTAGGATATCAAAAAATATGAAAAGCTGAGCAATAAATCTGACAAATGATGTGAAAGCTATGTATACTTTAAAACCACAAAACATGTTGAGATAAATTAAACAAGACCTAAAAGTGGAGAAGTCTACTGTATTCATGAATAATAAGACTTGATAATATCAATGTATCAACTCTCCCTAAGTTGATCTACATATTAAATGCAATCTCAGTCAAAACTCCAGGGGCCAGGGAGATGGCTCAGTGGAATAAGTGCTTTCCTGGCAAGCACAAGGGTCTGAGTTCAAATTCCTGGTTCTGCAAAAAATAAAAAAATAAAAACTTCAGAAACCTTCTTGAGAGAAACTAATACTTTTCAATTTCATATGAAAATGCAAAGGACCTAGAAGAGCCAATAAGGGAAAGTAAACTAATATTACTTGGTTTCAAAATTTTACCATGAAGCTACAGTTATCAAGATAACATAGAACTGGCTGAGGAGATAGCTTAGTAGAATAGGCACTTGCCTGGCAAGCACAGGGTCCTGAGTTCAATCCCCAGTACGACAAAAAAAAAAAAAAAAAAAAAGAAAAAGTGTTTTTTTTTTTTTTTAAGATAACGTGGAACTGATGTCAAGATACACAATTAGATCATTGCAAAGGATGAGATTCTGAAAAGAGACCCACACATATGCAGACAACTATGTTGTTTTGTTTTCCACAAAGGTACAGACAAATGCAGGGAGAAGAGATAGTCTTTCAACAAACTGTGCTGCAACAAGTGACTATACACTGTGAAAAAGTGTATTTAGATACACACCTGAGACAAAATTGGACTCCAAATAGACCTGGGACCTAAATGTACAAACTATACAACTTCAGAAGAAAAGATAAGAGGAAAACTTTGTGGCTTTGAGTTAGGCAAAAGTTTCCTAGAAATGACACCAACAGTCCAGTCCACCAAAGAAAAGGATTGAGAAATTGAATTGCATCAACATTTAAAACTTCTCTTCAAATAGACCATTAAAGAGAATGAAAAGATTACCTGTGCACTGAGAGTATATATTTGGAAGCCATATACCATACAAAGGGTTGGCATTCTGAATATTTTTTGAAAACTCTCACAACTCCAGAATAAGAAAACAAACAACCAAATAAACAGAGCAGATGAAAATTTTTTTACAGATGCTTCACCAAAGAAGATAAATAGATGTCAAACAAGCACGTGAAGAAGTGTTCAGCCTCAATATTCATTTGAGAAATGCAAATTAAAGTCACAGCGAAATACCACTTTACATTTTTTAACTGATTACCATTGATCATACTAAGAGGTGGCAAGGATGTGGAGGAACTGGAACTTAAATACAGTGATGTGGAATATAAAGCATGTGACTGTTCTTAAGAGCAATTTGGCAACTGCCTAAAAAGTTGAACATATGCCTACCAGATGATTCAGCTATCCCATGTCTATATATGTATCCAAGAGAAACAAAATCGTATGTTCATACAAATAGAAATAATCATTCTGAATGAAATAAGCCAAACAGAAAGAATACACAATAGTAGAATTCTGTTTATATATGAATTTAAAATAGCTATAGTTTCTCATATGTCAATTATCTAAAAGGTATTAGGAAATGGAGGCTTAAGTGACTGCTCAATATCCACTGCATAGATCCCTCGGGCTAAGAATCCCAGGGCGTTAGCCATGTGGGCTGTGGGCCGGACAGGCTTTCCATGGCTTGACGCTGTCATAGCCCAGCTTTGACAGGAGGGCTGGGTCCGCCACCTGGCAAGGCACATGGTCGCCTGCTTCCTGACACAAGGGGATCTGTGGTGAGCTGGGAAGAAGGCATGAAGGTATTTGAAGAATTACTGCTTGATGCAGATTGGAGCATCAGTGCAGGAAGTAGGATGTGGCTCTCTCATAGCTCCTTTTCCTAATAGTTTTTTTCACTGCTATTGCCCTGTTGGTTTTGGTAGGAGAACAGATCCCAATGGAGACTATATCAGGCGTTATTTAGCTGTGCCACCAGGCTTCCCTGCAAAATATATTTATGATTCCTGGAATGCACCAGAAGGCATCCAGAAAGTAGCCAAGGGTTTGATTGGAGTGAACTACCCCAAGCTGATAGTGAACCACAGTGAAGCCAGTCACCTGGACATTGAGCGGATGAAGCAGCTCTACCAGCAGCTCTCCCAGTGCAAAGGGCTAGGTCTTCTCGCATCAGTGCCTTCCAACCCTAAGGGCAATGGAGGCCTAATGGGCTTCGCTGCCGGAGAGAGTATCCCAGGAGGCAGCAGCAGTGGAACTTGCACTCTGAGAACAGCCTCTTACACTGTGCTCATGGAGAGGGTCAGCAGGCTCCACTGCTGAAGCCAGGGCAGAGCTCTGGAGGCCCTGCTCGGGCAGTGGGAAGAGGTCCAGTCAGGAGGAGGACACACAGAGCATCGGTCCTAAGTTCCACTAGCAAAGTGCTACTTGGTGGAGAACATTCGGATGGAATACTATTTTTTTCTTTTTGGCAGACCCAGGGATTAAACTCAGGCCCTTGCGCTTGCACTTATTCTACTGAGCTATCTCCCTGGGCTCACGGAAGGAATAGTACTGCAGCAGAAAGTAAGGAGCGACCAGTACATTTCAACTGAATTATTTGAAAATATTCTTCATTGATGGAAGTGTTACACTGAATGCGTTATTTCTGATGACATTTCTGTGGCTTGTAACTGTTTAATGAATATCACATAGCACAAGTGGCAAATTGTATATAAAGAACTTGGTAAAGGAATTTACTTAGTGTAAATATAGTCACAGTTAGTATAGGCCCATCAATATATATTTTTTTCTTTGTCTTTTTGAAACAGGGTCTCACTATGCAGTTCAGGCTGGCCTTAAGCTCACTTTGTAGCTCAGGCTGGCACAAACTCACAATAATTCTCCTGCCTCAGCCTCCCAAGTGCTGGGATTACAGGCCTGCGCCACCACACCCGGTCCCCATCAATATATTCTCTAAGACTGGGTGTGGTGGCACGTGCCTGTAATCCCAGCTCTTGGGAGGCTGAAAACAAGTGGATAACTACAAGTCTGATATATGTAGTGAGACCCTGTAGACCCTGTGCTAAAATACAAAAAAAAAATTCTCTAATAATTCTACTCTGAGAAATTTATTATTGTGCCACTTAATCTTAATTTATCCTCTAACATTCATAGCTGATGTGTATTAGGAAGCAGGGCCCAGTTAGGACACAGGTCACCGGCAAGTGCTTTCAGAGGGCATCTCTTCTCTTGGCACTTTAGTGCTCTGCTTCCAGGCTACCAGCAAGTGAGCAGCAATGTTCGCTTTGGCCCTCCCCCATGATCTTCCTGCCTTGGAGCTAGCCAACCGTATACTGAATCTCCTGAAACCACTGGCCAAATCAAATCTCTCCTCCTTTAAGATGTCAGTGTCAGGGCAGTGGAGATAGCTCAGTGGAATAAACACTTCCCTGGCAAGTAAGTGCAAGGGCCTGAGTTCAATCCCTGGTTCTGCCAAAAAAAAAAAAAAAAGATATGAGTGCCAGCAACTGGACAGCTAATTCAATTACCTGAGAAAACAACCTAAACCATATTCAAAGCTTCATGAGAGGGGCCAGGGAGATGGCTTAGTGGCTTCCCTGGCAAGCACAAGGGCCTGAGCTCAATCCCCAGTTCCACCAAAAAAAAAAAAAAAATCAGTTTGCAACTTAAATTTTTACCATACACGAAAAATTATCAAGAATATATTGATGGGTCTATACTAATTGTGACTATATTTACACTAAGTAAATTCCTTTACCAAGTTCTTTATATACAAATTGCCACTTGTGCTATGTGATATTCATTAAACAGTTACAAGCCACAGAAATGTCATCAGAAATAACGCATTCAGTGTAACACTTCCATCAATGAAGAATATTTTCAAATAATTCAGTTGAAATGTATTGGTCATTCTGCTGCAGTACTATTCCTTCCGTGGGCCCAGGGAGATAGCTCAGTAGAATAAGTACAAGCTCAAGGGCCTGAGTTCCTGGTTCCACCAAAAAAACCCAAAAAAACCCTCTTAGCCATATGTGGTGTCACACACCTGTAATCCCAGCACTTGGGATGCTGGGACACAAGGATCACCATAAATTCAAGGCCAGTCTGGGCTGCATAGATAATTTAAGGCCAACTTGAACTACAAAATGGGATCTTGTCTCAAAAATAAACAAAACTCTTATCATACATTAACAAATTGCTGTATTCCCTAGAGATTATGTCAAATTACAGCACTATATGATAAATGATAGGCTTAGGTCATTATGTTCAAAACTCAGTAAACACTACATAAGCTCACTTTTTTGTTTTTGCTTTTTGAGTAACTCGCACCGGTACCATTGTCCTACTCTTAAATTGTCTAATCATTCTTTTGCTCAATTTTCCTGAATTTTTGCTTCTCGCTATGCCATTATTGCTTCATTTCATTTTCAGCTGAGCAATGAACATTTAAACTTAAAGCAAAGCCGGGCATGGTGGCACAGGCCTGTAATCCCAGCACTTGGGAGGCTGAGGCAGGAGGATTGTTGTGAGTTCAAGACCAGCCTGAGCTACAAAGTGAGCTTAAGGCCAGCCTGAACTGCATACTGAGACCCTGTCTCAAAAAGACAAAAAAAAAAGGAGATAAACTTAAAGCAGACTGGAAATTCCAGGCCATCAATAGCAATTAAATCTGTATTGTTTTCGAATAAATCGTCCTTGAAAGTCTTAGGAATTGTGACTTGTGTTATACAGAATATGCCCTTTCTCAAATTTACCAAACTAGAGATGAGAATGTAACATTTAGATGAATGACCTGGAGAAGAGGGTCACTGTGATGGTCAGCTTCACTTTTCCCCAGGCCTTGGTGAGTGTCACAGAATACTTAGGATACTGTATCAAAATCACCAAGGAAACTAACTTGTTTGGCCTAGTCAGATGAACACAATCTTAATGCTTTCCCAGCAAAACAGCCTTGAGGGCCTTACCTGTACTGAATCCTTGGAGCTGATTCAGCTGGCGCTGGGGTATATGGACCTCAGGGTTGGGTATTTCAGGAAATTATGGGCCTAATACCAGAATAACTGCTGCAGGGGAGCCCTGTGAGAAACAGTGTAATCTCTGAATCTAGGAGGTCCTGCAAGCTTTGTTTATTACTTATGTGCTTCGGGGAAACATAAGGAATGGAGCTCTGTCCCCACGTTTTACTATGGGCACAAAGGGATTTCAAAATTAAAGGTCAGGGCCAGGGATATATCTCAGTGTTGTAAGTGCCTGTCTGGTAAATTCAAGGTCCTGAGTTTGATCCCTGGTACCGACAAAAAAAATTAAAGATCAAACACAAAGCACAGCAAATTTCCATGGCTCTGCACCAATGGCTGGCTTGTCATTTCTTTATTTATTTTTGTTTTTTAATTTTTTTTTTGTCTTTTTGAGACAGGGTCTCACTATGCAGTTCAGGCTGGCCTTAAGCTCACTTTGTAGCTCAGGCTAGTCTCGAACTCACAACAGTCCTCTTGCCTCAGCCTCCAGAGTGCTGGGATTACAGGCCTGCGACACTATGCCCAGCAATGTTTTTTTTTTTTTTTTAATTTATTTATTTTCAATTTATTTATTTTTTTTCATTTCTCTATTTCTGTAGACACCAACTCTTCTCATGGTCCCCAAGTGCTTTTGTAACTCCCCCAACCAAATGCTTATAGCCTTTTTTTCCTCTTTATACCCATAAAAATATGTTCAGCAGTGATGTTTCATTGAGCATCTGCTACATGGCAGGTAATAATTATGATACATAAGCAAATAAAGCAAACAAAAATTTCTGTCCTTGTAGAACTTGCACGGGGGTGTCAACAGCAAGAAATATGATAAGTAAAGTATACAGTACATTACATTTGATGCATTTAAATTAATTAAAAAAGCTGCATAGCTATCTTTGCTCAGTTGCCGATAAGTGATAATTCTCCCTTTTTTTTTGGTGGTACTAGGGATTGAACTCAGAACCCTGCACTTGCCTGGAAGGCGCTTATGATACTGAACTATCTCCCCAGCCTCCCTTTTCTCTTTTGTACCACCAATTTCCCCTCTGTACTGGACTATTCCATCAGTATACCTGCAGATAAGTTGTGGCTCCTTAATCTCAAGAGAAGCCCTCTCCTGATTCATTCCATTTTCATCACAGAGGTCTGAGTGATCCTGTTACAATCTGAAAGCAGCTGATGACCTTCTCTAAATCTTCTAGGAGCTCTCTGTGGCTCTCAGAATCTGAATCCACTTCCCAGGGCAGGCAAGAGCTGTCCACAGGTCCCTCTCTGACCTCATCTCATGAGCCACACCAGCTGCTTTGAATTCACTGCCTGGAGGAGCTCTTATCTTAAGATTTTGCACCTGGAGACCATAATGTTTGTTTATTTATTTATTTATTGAGGAACCAGGGATTGAACTCAGGCCCACTGAGCCATCTCCCCAGCCCCTGGAGACCATAATGTTAAGTGAGATTAATCAGCCGCCTAAGTATCACATGGCTCCCCCTACATGGGAAACCCAAGGTACAATAATTAAAGAGCAAAAAAGAAGTGCTAGATAATAAAAAATATGAAGATTGATTTTTTTGTAAATGGGAAAGGGACCAAGAGGAAGAAGGGAGACTGAGGGGGAGGGAAAGGGGGATAAAGAAACAGTTAAAATGCATTATGTCCATGGACCAACTCCCTGCCAGGAACGTGAATGTATGCACTGTGAACAGGCAACAATACAAATTAAAATTTAAAAAATAAAAATATTAAGGAGCCACTGAAAAAATAGATGTTGGCATTCCTTCTGCCCACTTTCCTGGACTGCTCTTTCTCTGGAAACCCTCAGTCTTTCAGATTCGACCTAGTGTCACTTATTAATCTCCACCCCATCAGTACCACAATCTCTGCCCTGAACATCCCAGCCTCGTTCCTTACTGTAATTCTCCTTAGTAGTTAGCACTACTCGCATGGGCATCTATGAAGGAAGAAAGAGACAGAGAGACAAGGTATTAGTGTGTATGTGGGGCTTGAATCCAGAATGTCATGCATGGTAGGCAAATGCTCTGCTACTGAGCTGCACCCTCAGCTTTATATCTATATTGTATAACTTTATTTATTTGTCTGTTTTAATTTGCCTTCCTAACCAGAATAGGAACCTTTCAATTTTGGCAGTACTAGGAATTGAACCCAGAGCCTACATACTAAGCTACATCCCCAGCCTTTTACTTTGAAACAGGATTTTGGGGGGCCTGTCCATTAGCTCAGTTGTTGAAGTGCCTGCTTCAGGGAAGGCAGTCAGGTTCAGGATACTGTGGTTCCATCCACAGATCCTCATGCTTTACCAGACCTGCCCTTAAGGCATACTGAGTCAGCCCCCCCAAAAATCCTTCTGAAACAGAGTCTTGCTAAATTGCCCATTCTTTGCTTGAATTTGCAATCCTTTTGCCTCAGCCTCCTGAATGGAGGGATTACAAGTATGTCCCACCATGCCTGATTATTATAATTTTTAAAATTATCCTTGGATAATGAATTGAAAAAAGTGAATTGTAGTTACACTTTCACATTGAACACCTTTAAATACTAAATGCACTAGGAATTTTTTAAAGGTTTCAAATGCCTCACTTTAAGCACTTGGAGGTTTAAAGACAAAAGCATAGTTATTTGTGGAGAAAAGTAAGATGATATAGGATGGCTGAAATAAAAGTCTTAAGAATAGTGCATGTGGAGGAGGGTTTGAAATGCCCAAAAGACCAACAGTTTCCTTTTCAAAATGGAAATTCCTTATTTTAGTCACTGAGCATTCTAATCACAGAGCTTGCCAAATTTTCAAATGTTTATTTCAAAATTTGGCACTCTGTACCTTCTCCCTTTCTTCCTCTCCTCCTCCTTCTCTTCTTTTCTTCTTCCCTCTCCCCCCTCCCTTCTTCTCCTTCTCCTTCTTCTAATGGGAATAGAACTCAGAGCTTTGGCACTGGGCTATATCTCCAGCTATTTTTAAGTTTTGAGAGAGAATCTCACAAAGACAGTAAGTTACCCAGGCTGGGCTCAAACTTTTCATCCACCTGCCTGAACCTCCCAGAGCTCTGGGATTACAGGAGTGGAGCACCATGCGCAGCTGCTCTACACTTATCTTTTTATAAATCATTTTATTTTATTATTTATTTTTGTATTTTCAGGAAGGGTCTACAGGGTGTTCAAGGTCTCACTACTAGATCGGCTCATAGTGATTCTCCCATTTACAGCCTTCCAAGAGCTGGAATTACAGGTGGCACCACCATGCTCCATCTCAATTGCCATCTCAGCGCACCCCGGGTGCAGGGCAGGCAGGCTGGATCGAACCCATGGCTCCTATGCCTGCTTACAGGCACTTTAATCTGCTGAGTTATTTGGCCAGCCCCTTATAAATCATTTTAAAACACAGGTTTTAAAGAATTCACCCAAAGGTTGTAGATTACTTTTGCTGGTTTCAAATTTATTAGATTTTTTTACTTTGGGAACGCCAGTTATACTCAGGTATGAGTACAGTATTCATTTGCTTTATTTGTTAGCTAACAGCAGTTGTGGGGTAAATCCAGTCAGGGTCTCTCTCCCAGAAAAAAAAAAAAAAAAAAAAAAATCTGACAAGGGCAGGCATCATTATTCCACCATGATAAAGACTCAAGCATCCTTACTTGAAGGATTCAGATTCTATCTAGTGCAAATGAATCTCCTTCCTTCCCCTCCCGCAACGAGCTGCCAGCAGAGGATTCCAGTTTCCCTAAGGTAACTTCCTTTTCATTAATTTTTTTAAAAAGAAATTAGCGAGTTGCAGCAGTAGGAGTAGCCGAGGCAACAAGAGTCAGTCTTTTGTTAACTCCCTGTCCACTCCCTATTATTTCTGCCACCTACTGCACAAGGGATGTGATCCCATAAAAAAGGATTCACACACACACACACACACACACACATACCAGTGACAGCTACAGTGCTACAGAAGTGACATTATGTGAGAGAAGCAATGGAAAGCAACAACATAACTACCAGTGGCTTTCCGACAGCTTAGAAAGCGCGGTGGCAAAAGGAACTGCGGCAGCCAAGAGTCAGCCAATAAGGGCTAAGCCCGGATCTTGAAATAGTCAGTCAAAGCATCCTTTGAGGATAAAAATCGACGCTGGAAATCTGATAAGGAACTGAAACCGAATAGGATAGTGACAGGAGAGTCAAAGAAAAACACAGGTCCAGAAAAGTAGGGGAAGAGAAGGGAGCCTAGAAGAAAACAGAGCTTAAGCACAGGGGGCACTCCGCAAGCTGTGGCTCCCCGATGTAAATATGCGCCTCCTGCAGCTCAGAAGTGGCTCCCAAGGGGCTCTTTGGAGACTGCCCGAGAGACTCCAGTCTCCAAACAGACCCCAGCGGGCCTAGTCTCGCGCTTGTGTCCCAACCCTTGGGGCTTTTTATTTCCCCAGCTCTGAGCTCCCATGCCCCTCTTTATTCAGTTCCATGGTTTTAGTTGGCTTTGAAAATTCTGGAGCTCACACAGCTGAGTGTAGAGTATTAGTTATGCTGTGGACATATGGATTATGAAGATAACAGTTGCCTAGGTTATTTTTTGGGGGCCTTGAAAGCTGTTTTTTGTCAAAATTGCTGACTCTTCCCTTGAGCCTGCACAGGTGTCTCATAGGTGACCTTTTGACAAAAAGCAGGGGTTGGGAGCGCTCCAGCCTGTGATCACGCTGACTCGCCGTTTTCCAAACAGGTTTCCCAAGAAGAGCGTGAAGATTGACTACGCATGTGCAGAACACCCAGACCTTCACCTTTTATTGTCTTTGTCCATGCCTTCAATTCCTCTGCTTCTTCACCCGGAGTGTAACCCCAAAGAGAATGTGGATTCCAGACTCAGCCCCTCTGCAGATAAAGTCGCTTGGAGCACTGAGGGAAAAATGGGCTGGGGGTTCACTGCCCAGAAAAATAGGCCACTGTGTTTTCAGACCCTTCCCCCACTAAAAAGGCAGGAGAGAGTTGTAGCCCTAGAAAAACCTTTATCTATCTTATAAAAGTTTAGAAAAATTATATACTTGCAAATCAACACCATTACAGAATAAAGGATAAAAAACACTTGTTCATTTCTGTAGGTACAGAAAAACCATTTGATATTCAACAAACTCTTAATAAATTTCAAATAAACTTCTTAAACCTAAAAAAAATGTATAAAAAGCCTGTAGTTGGTACAGGGTAGAACCCCAACACTCTGGGAATCTGAGGGGGGAGGACTGGCAAGTTGTAGCCTGGCCTGGACAACTCAGCAACTTAGTGAGACCTTGTTTCAAAATAAGAAATCAAAAGGACTCGAGGTGTTGCTCACTCCAGTACCCACTGGCAGGGGGCGTTCCCCATCAAATCCTGCCAAGTAGGGTCATCCTTTCCCTGGTGACTTACAGAAGAACCCGTCTTGCCTCTTTGGCTCCTCTGCGACTTTGGATGAATCCTGCATTCCTTGGCTACAGCCATTTCACTCCCCACAGTACCTCCATACTCACCTGTCCTCTTTCCTTCTGTGTATACCTGTGTCCAAATATCCCTCTCCTTTCTCTCATTTTGTGGCACTGGGGATTGAACCCAGGGAATGCTGAGCTACATTCCTAACCCATTTTATTTTTTATTTTGAGACAGTCTCACTAAATTCTCAAGGCCGACCTTGAACATGCAATCCTCCTGCCTCAGGCTCTTGAGTAACTAGAATTGCAGGCACATGCCAACAAGATTGGCCTTTTCCTTATCAACACACCAGTCTGGATTTAGGTCTCACCCTAATCTAATATGACCTCATTTTAACTTGACTATATCTGTGAAAGACTGTTTCTAAATAAAGTTACATTTACAAGTACCAAAAGTTAAGCTTCGGACACACAGTTCAATTCACTACTGTAAAACTGAACCTATACTTAACCATATGACACAGTATCACAGTTTGGGGCATTGTGTTAATTCTCTATTGCTCTGTAAGAAACTACCATAAACTTAGAAGCCTAAAACAATAACACTTGTAAGCTTATACTTCTACGGGTCAAATAAGGCTGACATTAATCTGCTGGCAGATCAAGGCTCTCATCTAGAAGCTACAGGGGAGAATAGACTTGCACACTCATTGAAGTTGTTGTCAGAATTCATTTCTACTCAGTTGTAGGTATGCAGTCCCCATTTCCTTCCTGGCTGTCACCGGAGTCATTCTCACCTCCTACAGGCCTCTCTGGTCCTTTGCACATAGCCACATCCATTTATAAGCCAACAACAGGATGTCAAGTTCCACTTATGTTTTAAACTTCTGATTTTCCTTTTGGCTACCAGCCAGAGAGCAACCTGCTTATAAAAAGGCTCATATGCTGGACCTGGTGGCACAGGCTTGTGATCCTAGCACTTGGAAGGCTGAGGCAGGAGGATCAGAGTAAGGTCAAAGCCAGCCTGGGCTACATATGTGAGTTCAAGGCCAGACTACACTACCTAGTGAGACCCTGTCTCAAAGACAAAACAAACAACAAAAAACTATAAGAGTGCTCATATAGCCAATGCAGTAGCAAACACCTGTAATCCCAGCTTTTGGGAGGCTGAAGTAAGAGGATCCCAAGTTCAAGGCCAGCCTGGGCAACTTGGTGAAGCCCTATCTCAAAATAAAATTGAGGCCAGCCTGACAGCTCAGCCAACTAAAGCGTTTGCTTAGGTAGAGTGCAGCAGCTGGAGTTCGATCCCCGGCATACTGTGCCACCTGAGGGGCTCACTGAAAGGGCTATTGGTGGTGCATGCCTATAATCCCAGAACTTGGGAGGATGAAAACAGGAGAATCACTGAGTTCGATCTATGTAGTGAGACCCTGTAGGACCCTGTCCTAAATACAGAAAGTAAGTAAGTAAGTAAATAAATTAATTAATTAAATTAAAAAGGGCTGGGAGTATAGCTTGGGGGTGGGTGGGTAAGGGCCCACTGGAATAAACTCTGTGTCTGTCTGTGTGTCCATCTCTTGCACTCAGCATGACTTTGGTTGTGATATCTGTTATATTCACAGGCCCCATTATAGTCACATATTCCAGATGTTTTAGAGAGGGAC
Organism: Ctenomys sociabilis; assembly: GCA_004027165.1. Lineage (NCBI taxonomy): Eukaryota > Metazoa > Chordata > Mammalia > Rodentia > Ctenomyidae > Ctenomys > Ctenomys sociabilis. Next base: position 44,253 of record PVKA01011723.1, on the reverse strand, counting down.
ATTAAATAAACTACTGCCTGCCGGGCCTGGCCAGATAGATCAATGGATTAAAGCAGCTGCTTAGGCAGATGCAGGGACCAGGGTTCAATCCCAGACATGCCGAGCCAGCCTCACCCCTGGGACATGTTAAGATAGCAATTGAGACTGGGCATGGGTTGGGGAGATGGCTCAGTGGAATAAGCACTTCCCTGGCAAGCACAAGGGCCTGAGTTCAATCCCTGGTTCCGCAAAAAAAAAAAAAAAAAAAAAGAGAGAGAGAGAGAGAGACTAGGGGTGGTGGCACATACCTATAATCCCAGAACTTGGGAGGCTGAAAACAGAAGGATCACTATGAGTCCAATCTGTGTAGTGAGACCCTGGACTAAATACATAAAAAAAAAAAAAAAAAAAAAACTACTGCCTGCCATGACCCACCCTGATCCCCAGTGATTTATGATTTTCTTAAATGAAAACAATGTTCACTTCCTCACTTCCTCACAAATGTCCTAAGGGTCTCATTCCATTTCTGCTTCCACTCAAAGTCCAAACTCATCTGAATCTCATCAACTCAAAACTTTAAAATCTCACCAACAAGTCATTTCGATTTGGTATAGCAGAGACACCTGGCATGAGCTCGTGCCATCTGTAGACCTATGAAACCAAAGAAGTCATGCCCCACACACAATAGCAGGACACATGTAGGATAAGAGTTACTGATATTCCAGTCCAAAAAGGAGGGAAAGGAAGGGTCAAGAGGATTCACCACATCAGATGGAGTACCACAGGCCTGTAATCCCAGCTACTTAGGTTAAGACGGAAGGATCACAAGCTTAAGCGCAGCCTAGGCAATTTGATAAGACTTTGGATCAAAATTTAAAACGTTTGGGGATGTAGCTTAGTGGTAGAGCACTTCTCTAGCATGTATGAGGGATTGTTTGTTCAATCTCTAGTACTAAAAAGAAGCCTCCATCCAAAGTATTTTTAAAGCCTAGCTGAGAAATTCCTCAGGCTTTAAGACTTAGGACTAATCTTATGTGGTTCTCCACTCTACTTTCTGGGCTTCCAGCTCCTCTCTCTGAGCCACACTTCTTTTTTTTTTTTTTTTTTTTTTTTTTTGGTGGAACCGGGGATTGAACTTAGGCCCTTGCGCTTGCCAGGGAAGCACTTATTGCACTGAGCCATCACCCTGGCCCCTGCCGCCCTTCTTTTTTTCATGAAAGATAGAACATGTTTAATTTTGTTAGCTTTCTTCCCTTCTGAGGAAGTTGGGGTTTCCCCCTTGAATTCTGTCACTTTCGGATGAAGCATGAGATATTTTTGCTAAGAGAAATTTTGCAACAACTTTGTGGCCTTCAGAAGATGTTGTGGGGCTTCACTATATTTAGACAACCCTTTCTCTACCTGTGGCTCCTGGATGGACATACTTGATCTTCCACAAAGCCCTGGATGAATAAGATGCATGAAGCACACCTTCACCCTCTTGGGGTCCAACACTCTGACAGTTCTGCAATTTATGAAAAGAACTGAACAGTCACATTCTCTGTCTGCCACACTTTTTGAAGCAAGCTAAATGTTGGTTTGTTGGCCCATATAGATAAAGCTAAGAATAGCTCCTTTGCTTGATTGCACCTTTAACATTTTGCATGGAAATTTCAGCTAAATATCCAGGTTTGTTGCTTTCAATTTTACACTTTTTTTTTTTTTTTTTGTCTTTTTGAGACAGGTTCTCACTTATGCAGTTCAGGCTGGCTTTAAGCTCACTTTGTAGTTCAGGCTGGTCTTGAACTCACAACAATCCTCCTGCCTCAGCCTCCCGAGTGCTGGGATTACAGGCCTGCGCCACCACGCCCGGCTTCAATTTTACTTTGGACATAACAGAAGGACACTTTTTAAATTTTATTTTATTTAAATTTTTGATATAATTCAGGTATAAAAAATAAGATAAGTAAACAGCTACACTCTTAATTTACTGATAAGAGACATCTGCTATAATAATGTCTGTAAGTATAATATCATGTATGCACCTTGTACGATACCAGAACAGTAAGAAAACAGTTTGCAATGTATTAATTTATCGAATCTGTCGTGTTAAGGTGTCTTAAAACTGTCTGATTGATATTTGTACTTCAATAAAATAAAAAATAAATTAAAAAAAAGAAAAATGAAACAAAAAAAACCAAAACAGTATGAAAACAGTTTGCAATGTATTAATTTATTGAATCTGTCTTGTTAAGGTGTCTTAAAACTGTCTGATTGACATTTGTACTTCAATAAAATAAAAAATTAATTTTATTTTATTTTTTAGTAATGGGGATTGAACCAAGAGCCTTTCCACTGAGCTCTATCTCTAGGTCTTTTATTTTTTGAGACAAAATGGGCTCAAACTTGCTTTCAGGCACTCAGATCTGTACTTGTTTTCTACTGTTGCATAACAAACTATCATGAATTTGCCACATCCTGAGCTGAATTCTGTGCTTTGGTTTTTATCTAGTGTGGCTTTCTCTTTCTGAGCGTTATTTTGTCTATGCTCATCTAAGTCCTTTAGGCTCTTGTCGTAGTTTGGGGTTTTGCAAGGTGAACAATACAATACAGGACACATTTTCTAAGATTATTTTACAATGAATCACCCAAAGAATTATATACATAGAGTGCAGGAAATCTGTCCACACACTGAAGACCAGAGAATCCAACTGAGGGTCTGGATCCCACTGCAATGTCCTGCATTAGTCCAGTTGAAAACCTAAAGCTCATAACAATGCCTCCCACAAGTTCAACTGGAGGCCTAGAGCCCACAACAATATCCCATGCAGGCCTACTTCACAAATCAGCACTGTAAAGGCCCAAAGGTCAGTGGTAGAAGCTAGAAAGTCTATGCCAGCAGGATGCTCTGTGTCAGTAGGCAGAGGGATCTGCGCTAGAGCCAGGAAGCTATGTTCAAGGTAAGAACCAGAGCTCCCCAGAAAAGTACCACAGCCATCCTCAGCAACAATAAGTTCTGAGCTCCTCCAATGATCAGGAAAGCTGGGTTTCCATCAGGAAAGCCAATGCAACAAGTTTCTCCATGGGGCTGAGCTGTGTACCATCTTCCCCTCAGCAGCCAGGAAGCAATGCTCAAGATGAGGACCAGAACTCCCCCAAAATGAGCCATGATCATCCTCAGTGACAACTAGGTCTCAAGCTCCTTCGACAATGAGAACATCCAAGTTCGTCAGGAAAGCCAGCTTGACAAGCTCCTCCCACAGAATAGCCCAAGAAAACCAGAAGCTTTCAACAGCTCCCCAACAGCTCCCCAGAAGCTTCTCCAAACAGCTTCACTAACAGCCTCCCAACAGCTTCTCTAGTTCTGCCTTTTGTGCTGCTGGCAACAATCCTCAAGTGGGCCTCCCATACCTAGCACCACGCTACCACAGCCCCACCACGTTGTGGTCATTGTTTTAAATGGGATGCTGGGGCTGGATCCCAGGGCCTTTGCACTGAGCTACATCCTAACCTTTTTATTTTTATTTTGAGACAGAGTCTCACTAAGTCACTAAGGTGTCCAGGCCAGAGCCCAACTTGCCATTTTCCTGCCTTAGCTTCCAGAGTGCTGGGATTGCAGGTGCCTGGCACCCACTGTGTTTCTGTCACTGTGTCCCTTAAGCCTCCCCAACCCTACACCCTGCACCCACCATTCTGCAGCAGCAGGCAGATGGCAGGCCCAGTCAGAATTTAGTTATAAGAAATTTGAATGTCATGGCAGCCTCTTTCCCAAGTCCTGCTGAAGACAGGATCAAATGCTGTTTTATTATTCCGAGGTTGATTTTTGGGGTAAAGGAGTGAGTGGAAAAAGTCAGAATGAAACGCTATGGCCATTGGCTTCCAAACTCAGAAGGCCAATATTTCTTCTCTTTTTTAAAAAAATTATTTTGCAGAACCAGGGATTGAACTCAGGCCCTTACGCTTGCCAGGGAAGTGCTTATTCCACTGAGCCATCTCCCCGGCCCCAGAAGGCCAATTTTTCATAGTAGAGATTACCAATGCTGAAATGATTTTTCATATATTCTAGGATAGAGCAAAAAAATATACAGAGCCAGATTTTTCATGGTTAGAAAGGACAGTTACACCGAAAGGGAAAGACAGGGAGGCCCTGTGGTGCTGCACTGGAACATGAAGATCAGTATGGACACATACCTCTTAACATACAGACAGGGAGATATGGAAGGAAATCTATGTAAATGTGTACGTGTGCATATTGTACACACACACACACACACACACACACACACACACACACACACAAACACGTAATTTTCAAAGAGTAAAGAGTTAAAAGAATTGGCCTGCAAACTCATTCAGTTTCTTTACAAGGGGGAATACTGCTAGGAGAAAGAATATTAATATTTATTTCTACTCCCCCTCCCCCCACTTCATACCAACCATTGCATGGAGTGTAGTGACAGGCTAGAAGTCATATCATCCTTTGTACCCCACTAGCCATCACCCCATCTCTCCATTTCATGTGCGCAATTCTCTTGAATTTTTAACACATCTGGTTTGAAATTCAAAATTATTCTCTATCTTTACTGTCCTCCTGAAAATGCATGGACCTTAACATATTCTATGTCGTTTCCCCTTTTAATTTTATATATCATTACTGATACTTAATTTCAACTTGTTTTAATACACTGGAATTAATCATTATTGTCACTTTCATTTTTATCATGGTCAGTGCCTATATAGATTTATCTGCATATTTACCAATTTGCATGTTTATCAATTTGGGCTTGGGGGTTATTTTTTTGGTTGGTTGGTTGTTGTTGGTTTTAAAATTTTTCCCCTTTATACAGGGCCTCGCTATGCAGTTCAGACTGGTCTTGAGCTCACTAAGTAGCCCAGGCTGGCCTCCAGTGCGAGGCTCGTGCCTCAGCCTCCAAGCGAGTGCAGGGATCACAGGCTGCCCCACCACGTTCACTGCAGCCACTGCTCTTGCATCCCGCCCTGCCCTCAGGATTCCAAACAGTTCTTTCTCTAGCGAATCATTTGAAGGTCCTTAGGGAGACTGTGGGAGTAATAAGCTCCTTCAGTCTTTGTCTGAAAATGTCTTTATTTTGCCCTTCTCTGAATACAGAATTTAGTCTCCCGGTGTGGCAGCAATGAAAATATGCCACTCAGATCGCTTACTGCAGGAAGTCTAATTGACAGATGGCCTCAGAGCCACGGCATCTCCCTCGTTTGCCCGGAGACCACACTTCCTGGAGGCGGCCGGTAGCCGTGACTAAGCACGCCAGGGAAAATGTGGCACATCCGGTCTGGAAAGTCACGTGCCTCGCCCAGTGGGCCTGTCTGGAGGGTAGCTTGAGCCCGACTTGTGCGCCCCCCTTTCCTGAGCCAGAGCCGCAGGGTGGTCTGGAGACCCCTCCCCCACCCCCTCTTTGCCATCGCCCTATTCAGACCCTGCAGGTCCAATGCCATCTCAGCTTCTGCTTCTCTGAGGACCTGGAGGTTTTGACAACTGAAGCAATGTAAAATGCACACAGCACTAAAGCCCTAGTCCCCACCTTGCCTTCCTCAATCATTTCCCCACCACAAGCACATTCAAATGTGTGCTTATTCTTTTTACTGTGGTACTGGTGAATCCAAGGTCTTCCTACTGAGCCCCTTTAAAATGGTTTTCTAGAAAGTGGCTCAGATGGCTAAACTGCTGAGGCTAGGCCAAAATCTGCAAGCTTCCTCCCCGAACCTCCCAGAATGCTGGGCTTATAGGCATCACAGCTTGTTTTTACTGTTTATCAATTTATGTACAGTAGTTTCAAATTTTTACTTTTATTAGGACACTTGCCAAATTCAAGACCAGCCTAGGCAATGTAGTGAGATCTTGTCTCAAATTTTTAAAAAAAATGTAAAAGGACTATGTAGCTCAGTGTTCCTGAGTTTAGTCCCCAGTACTGGCAGGAAGAGAAGAGGGAAGGAAAGGAAGGAAAAGCAAAAGGAAAAAAATATTATCCTATTCTCACTGACTTGGGGGGCTCTAATCCTTCCACTTACTGTGTCTGTGGATTTCTGCTTATAAAAGTAGGTTATTTCCTGGAAGAGTTGTAAATTTAACACTGGTGATGTTCCTTCTCTGGGGAGTCAATGCAGTCCAAGCACCTTATACTTAGTCTCAGCAGGGAGACAGAAAACATACTAGTAATTTGAACACAATTAATACAGACAATTATTAAGTACCTAATGAAGATGATCACAAAAAGGATGAGAGGAACAGCACTGTAAGGAGCAGCTGCTCCCCTGAGAGCCGAGGGAACAGATCCAAGGGACCCCTCCAACTCCGCCTGCCCCAGGCTCAGGCTGAGGTTCAGAGTCTACTAGGGTGTGGCAGCTTCTGGCAGAATCTTACAGAGAGCTGGGCATGCCTCAACCAGGGCTGGTTGAGGAGGGTGTCAGAATGCTGGTGCTGGGCTAGGGAAATAGCTCAGTAGAATAAGTGCTTCCCTGGCAAGCACAAGGACCTGAGTTCAATCCCTGGTTCCGTAAAAAAAAAAAAAAAAAAAATTGTGGCCTGGGAGACAGTTCAGTGGAATAAGTGCTTGCCTGGCAAATGCAAGGTCCTGAGTTCGATCCCTGGTACCACCAAAAAAAAAAAAAAAAAAAGTTTGGGGCTAGGGAGGTGGCTCAGTAGAATAAGTGCTTCCCTGATAAGTGCAAGGGACTGAGTTCAATCCCTGGTTCCGCCAAAAAAAAAAAAATCTAGAATGCTGGTGCTGGCAAGCCCAGGCTGAGGGGCAGGGAGTGACTGATGGGGTGCTTGCCACTGTATCCCCTGTATACTGCTGCAAACATGTCACCTGCTGGTGAAAACTGCCGAGTGGTGAGTGCCACTCAGTGTCCTGCAAACAGCTGGCAGGTGCACCATGGATTTCAGGCAAAGAAAACCTACAGAACATAAAGACAAGCTCCTGCCTGTTTGCACTGCTCCTCCAGCACCCTCACCTGACAAAGCTTGACATTGCGCTGTGACAAAGGACAAAGGTGTCTAGCACCTGATGGATGGCACACATAGGGCAACAAAGGGTGGACCTGGAGCTGGAGGCAACAAGATGATCACCGGCACATCCTGTCCTGGAGAGGACATCCCTGGATCAGAACCAATTTTGAATGTGGAATTAGAGTTTGGGATTATTAATCAACATGGGTGGTACAAATCTGGACTTCAAATCTAGACGAGGTGTATCTCTGGGGTTTTGATTTGTGATTTTTTTGGCAGAGATTGCTTGTCCCTAAAGCTACCTAGGTAGTACTGCCTCCCTCTAAAGGAGACCCCACTCCTCTCAGACCTTGGTACGTGGCACTAATGATGTGTATGCAAAAACATTTTAACACTGAGAGCTTGTGCAGTACATTAAATCAAATATCTAAGACCTATCTAGAACCTCTCAGTGGTAACATGGATTAAAAATCCATAGACAGACTATCTGAAAGAAATAAGCACACAACTAAGAACATTAGCAAACTTTCCCAAATAGATATAACTACATATATCTAGACATATAACTAGAGCTTTCCAGAAATGAAATGAAATGAAATATATGATCATTACATTTTTTTTTTTTTTTTTGTATTTTAGGGAAGTTTCAACAAAGTGTTCAGGTCTCACTACTAGATCAGATTCATAGTGATCCGCCTGTTTACAGCCTCCCAAGAGCTGGGATTACAGGCTTGTGCTACCCCATCTCAATTGCCATCTCAATGCGACCCGGGGGTGAGGCCAGCACAGCAGGCTCAGGGATCAAATCCCCAGCCAATGCTCCTGCTTGCAGGCTCTTTAGTCTGCTGAGCTATTTGGCCAGCCCTTTCATTACATTTTTAAAAAATCCTCAAGAAATGGATTTAAATGGGTAATGGGCACATCTGAAAATGATGTTAAAAATACTGACTGCTGGGTGTGGTGGTGCATGCCTATAATCCCAGCACTGGAGAGGCTGAGGCAGGAGGACTACTGTGAGTTCCATGCCAGTGTAAACTACATCATGAGACCCTGCCTCAATTTCCTGACAATATTTCCTGGCTTCTTTTTCTCAGTACACATGAAGGAAGATTGGGCCAGGAAATGTTTCTAGGAACGGAGAAATGAAACAAAAAAGTTACATAGGATATGTTTCCAGGGGCTAGGGCACAAAAGTGGAGAAATGAAACAAAAAAGATACATAGACATGGAAGCTTAAGCAGCCACAGAGTAGTGATTCTTCATGGATACAACTGAGATACTAGAAAGAATACAATAAAGAAATGACACAAAGAATGTTAGTAAGTACTCAAGAAGATACAGTTTTCAGGCCACTAGAGTCCACTAAGTGCACTTAAAAAAGAATACAAATCCCCTACATACTTTCTCTTACAGTGAATCTTTAGAGTTTATAGTTTAAAGAAAATCCAAAAACATTTAAAGTAAAAGTAAACTGGTTGCCTATAAGGAAATGAGAATAAAGCTGTCAATGAAGGCTGCTATAAGACAATACCTTGAAATTTCTGAAGTAAAATTATGGTGCTTTTTTTTTTATATTTTAGGGAAGGGTCTACAGGGTGTTCAGGGTCTCACTACTAGATAGGACTCATAGTAATCTATTTACAGCCTTCCAGAAGCTGGGATTACAGGTGTGAGCACTACCACACCTAGTCTCAATTGCCATCTCAGCACTCCCTGGGGACAGGGCAGGCACGGCAGGGTATCAAGGCTCCTCCCCAGCCCTCCCCGCTCCTGCAGATGCTTGTAGGTACTTTAGGAAAATTATGTTGATCCTAGAATTCTGTACCCAGCTTCACTAGCATTCAACCTTGAAGGAGAAATGAAAACATTTTTTGCTTGTCTGGTTTCCCCAGACTCTCACAGTTGTAAAATTACTAAGTATTTAGATAGATAAACTATTTTTGTTTTATTTTATTTCATGCATTTGGTACATGGTCTCACTATGCAGCTCCGACTCACAGTGATTATCCTGTTTTAAGCCTCCCCAGCTCTGAGACTACAGGCATGCACCACCATGCCCAATCTAGGTGGCTGGCTCAGCATGCTCTGATGTAAGAAACAGGAATAACTATATGACAAACAGAATCAATGTACTCTGTAAATTATTTAAACAACATGTTTACCTTACAGCCTATTACATGGAGTCATCTAAAAATAGTTCCTCTACTCTTAGGTTTTTTCATTTCAATTTTGAAAAGTGAAAAATTGGAAAAATAAAAACTGATAGTTATTGAGCAATTTCTATGCACCAAACACTGTTTTGAATCCTGTAGCGATATTATTTCACTTAAACCTAATAAAATAATTCTAGAGACAGGGGAAAGAGTTATACTCCTGTTGTAAAGGTGAGAAAGGTACTGTAGGTACTAAAGGTAAATAACTTGCTTCTGTAAGTCAAGATTTGAACTGAGCTAATCTAATCTCTTTTGTATGTCCTGTTTTGATGCAGTGTAACAGAAGCTTTACTCTACCCACCTATAATTTATAACTGTTGGGGCCAGGGAGATGGCTCAGTAGAATAAGCATTTCCTTGGCAAACGCCATGGTCTGAGTTCAATCCCCAGGGTTCCGCCGGGAAAAAAAATATATATATATAACTGTTTTAAGTAAGAGGAAAGGTTGGTCAGTGTGAATAAGTAGATACTTTTCCTGCTGTCTCGCTTTTCTTTTGTTGCTGGGACAAAATACCTGACACCCAAATGAAGAAGGAAAGGTTCATTTTAGCTCACAGTTTCTGAAAATTTCAGTCTATACTCGGCTGGCTCCAAGGCAGAGTGACAATGGCAATTGGCAGCAGCTCATGATGGCAGAAAGCAGTGAAACAGCAAGAGCAAAAAGGCAGAAGCAGTGCAGCTGGTGGCAGAGGCAAGCCTCTCTCTCTTCCTTATGTTGCACTCAGGTTATCTGTAGGTGTAGTACTCACACCCACAATCCTAGCATTGGATGATGAATTAATCACAACCTCTAGAAGTCCACCCCATGACTGCATGAGGTTTGGGGGGACAACTAGACACAAATCACAACACCTGCTTTGATTTCGCCACATTCAGCCAGTGGCTATAGAGAAAGCAGTATGGAGTTAAGTAAATGGGTTGTGACATCAGAGAGAGAGGGTGGGGTGGAGGGTCAGGGAATCGGGTAAAGGGGTGGGGGGCAGGGTTCTGTGCTCATGAACAATTTAATCTTTTTGGCTCCGCATGCCGCACCGGCCCCGCCTTTGGGTGCGCTGTGCCGGTGATGGAGTCCGGGCGTGGTGGCGCGAGCCTGTAATCCCAGCACTAGGGAAGCAGAAATCAGGAAGATCACGAGTGTGGACTGTGTAGTGAGAGCATGCACGAAAAATTTTTTAAATCTTTTTATGCTTTGGTGTGAGCAATCAAGTGATAACAGCAACTGTACTACCTCATCTAGTGGTTGTGAAGACTACTGTATCTGGGAGAGTCACATGGAGTGAAAACGTTCTCTCAGGCTCTCACGGAGTGCAAACTGGTCAAGCATTGGCCGTGACTCATCCACATGGATGACACAGACAAACGATCTATAGAATAATGTACAGGTCTGCAAGATAAACCCTGAGGGGACTTCACTGACCACATAAGAAACATAAAGTACATGTGTTGGTATATAAGTCTTGATCTATCTAGGTCTTAACCATCCAGCAGAAAAGTATAAAAATGAAGTATACATCGCAGGGCCATAATATTAAGCTGAGGTATAAATGGCTATGGTCGACAACTTCTTCAGATAATTCACTATTGCTGTGGAATGCTGGACTGTGTTGGATTCTGTCATCGAGTTCAGGCACCTAAGTTCGTTGAATGACAATGGAGTGCCTATCTCTGACAGGTGTAGCAAAGGAGGGGGTATAGAAAGGAAGAATCATGATGTGTGTATAGACAGTACAGTGGGGATAGATAATGCTGTGCTTCTGCATAATCCTATGAGAGGCAAGATTTGCACTAATGGTGGTTTGACAGGATATTATGTCATCTTCTAATACTATGGACAACCACTAGGAAAATAACAAGGTAGAAAGTATTAATTATTGAATCTTTGATGTAATTCAGGTATAAAAAATAAGATACGCAGACAGCTACACTTTCTTTACTGATAAGAGTCATATGCTATAATAATGTCTGCAAGTATAATATCATGTATGCACCTTCTATGATACCAAAACATTATGAAAACAATTTGAAATGTATTAATTTATCAAATCCATCTTGTCAAGGTATCTTAAAACTGTCTCATTGATACTTGTCCTTCAATAAAACAAAAATTAAAAAAAAAAAGACTACTGTATCCTATGGAAAGGACCCAGTCATTACTATTTTAGACAACAACCTTCCTTGAAGCTCACTAGTAATTTCCACTTAGGAAGATCAAGGAACACTTCATAGAAGAGGTAATATTTTTTTTTTTCTCTTGTGGTGGTGGAACCAGGGATTGAACTCAGGAGTTGTGGTTGCCACACAAGCACTTAGTCCACTGAGCTATCTCCCTGGGCCCCTTTGATTTGTATTTTGGAAAAATAAGTGGAACAAGATTTTGAACACTCCACAACCAGAACTAGTTTGATTTTCTTTTCAGTTTTGCTACTCTCTGTCTCACTGAATAGATCTGTGTAGAAAAAGTTACATGTGCTTTCTATGTGTTGGGAGGTAAATCTGAGGCCTGTTCCCACCTGCTTTTGTTCTCAGCTCATGTCCATTGCAAGGGCTACACAAAGCCTTCATTTCCCAGCCTCCTTTGCTCGCCATGGCAGACAGTTTTGGTTCCTGACAAATGCAGTACCAGCACAAATCTGTTGAACAGCTTCTAGGAAAGTTTTACTTTAGACTGAAAGGGCAGATATCCTGGTGCTATTTCTTTCCCACTACTTCATGCCAAGTGTGGAATTTCAGCAACCATTTTGTTACCATGAGTTATGGAACAGAGGATAGGGTTGAGACATAAACCAGTTTCTCAACAGCCACAAATCTACAAGCACCTTGAAATGTGAGAAAAATGAACTGCTGCCCAAAGTTAGCCAGTTCTGGTGGCCTAAGCCATTTTTCTTATAATGGAAGTATTTGGACTTTGATATTTTTTTTTAAAGCAAACTAATTTTTACTCAAGGCAACTTTCATTTATTCTGTTTTTCTCAGGTCAGAACCCATGGTCCTAATGATTTTGAAACACAATCTAGTATTTGGCTGAGGTCCGTCTAGGACTGAAAAAGTCTGTAAATGGGTTGTGACAACTACATCCAAGAGACAAATAGGCTAAGGTTCAGTGCCACCACTCATCAATACAAGTTTCTGCTCAGGCTTTTCAATGTATTTATTATTGGTTCTATCTAGAGAATTGTTTTGTTGTCAAAGAGAAAATGCTCTGACATTAGATCATGACCCACAGTGTCAGAATAATTGAATGTAACATCCATAAAGAGGAAATAACTGACTGATATGGCAATTCAGTGTGACAGACCTGTTACTTTGGTGCCAAAGAGAAGCCACTGTAGTCTAACTTTTGTGCAGTGAAAAAATTGTTGCACAGTGATTCCAGGAGATGATAAATGCTTAACCCAATATCAGATTTCAAAGTTCTGATCCATCCACATGTTTTTGTTCTTAAATTTTGAAGGCTTTCAAAGTTCAAGAGTTCAGATTCAGTATAGTCTAGGTTCCAATACAATTTTCTGGTTGTTTGGCTGTGCAACGTGACAGACAGAACTTTGAAAAATTAAGAATACATATGCAAATGAAATTATTAAAGAATTGACCATCTTAAAATGTTTGTCAATCTTGTTTTGCACCCTTGGTCCGGTGACTCTGCTGCTATCCTACTGCCTCTTGACAGTGCCTACTTGATATCTATATCTATATATCTATATATATATTGGAGGAGCTGGGGATTGAACTCAGGCCCTTACACTTGCCAGGGAAGCGCTTATTCCACTGAGCCATCTCCCAAGCCCCTTCGAAAGATATTTTGAAGCCGGGCGTGGTGGCGCTGGCCTGTAATCCCAGCACTCGGGAGGCTGAGGCAGCAGGATTGTTGTGAGTTCGAGACCAGCCTGAGCTACACAGTGAGCTTAAGGCCAGCCTGAACTGCACAGTGAGACCCTGTCTCAAAAAGACAAAAAAAAAAAAAAAAAAAAAAGAAAGATATTTTGATAACATTTGGCAGAAATGATTTTGGCATCCTTCATGAACATCAAAGCAAAACTGAAATCATAGTTTCTCTTGAGAAGCGTGGTTTTTAAGAGTTACTTTTAGTTTAGAATGTACAATTTCCTTCTCTTCTAGATCATTCCATCTTGTTAAAAAATCTCTAGAAATAAAAATGACCAAGGTTTGACATATATGCAACAACTTCCCAAGATGAATGCAATTATTATCACAAACATACACTAATAAAATTGTTTTAAAAATCTCCAAAAATAATGGACTAAATTTTGGAAGAGTGAAAATGAATTCTGAACAGATATTTCTGCTGGATTATGGGAAGGTGGTCCTCCATGGGCCTCAAGTACCCCTTCATGGCCTTGCCAAACTTGCCAACATCCCCGATGAAGGCCCAACAATCCCTGCTACTGAGTAGTTTCTATAGAGTCACATATACAATTAAGTTGATAAAGGTGATTGAAGGATGACCACGAGCAAGTAACAATTTGTTCCCTAGGAAAGGGGGACTTCCTTGTTTAATGCTTACTACAAAAGGTCCTAAGCTCTTGGCCCTGTGTTCCTCACCTGTAGTGTAATTCCATACATGGATACTCTTTGCCTCATGACACTTAGGGATACAGGGACTAGAATTACCTGATGTGACGAGTGTTTTCTATGCTGCAATCAACTGTTTTTTTTTTTTTTTTTCTGATTTATTGAGTCTCATTGACCATTCTGTGGGTACTTAGGAGAATGGGAGGTTTATTTGGTGCTAGTCCACTTAGCCTAAGTCTTTCAAGGACAAAATGCCACTTCTTTGACTTACTGCATTGGGGTACTTAGGGAAAGGCTAGAGTGTTGGTGAAATTGAAATGAATAAGTGTTCTGATAGACTCAAGGGAACTGTAAGTGTAGAGGCTCAATCCCAGCACTCGATTGCCAAGTGGGCACTTGGATTCCTTGGAATCTACTAAGTTAGAATATATGTGGCATGTTGAATCTGCAGCTCTGCACCTAAGGTGGAAGGAATAAGATGCTATAGATACTTTTTAAAAAATTTATTTTAGGGCGGAGGAGATGGCTCAATGGAATAAGCACTTCCCTGGCAGGTGCAAGGGCCTGAATTCAATCCCCTGTTCCACAAAAATAATTAAATAAATAAAACTTATTTTATTTTTTTGGCTTGCTCAGGCTACTTAAAGGGCAGGTCTAGTAAGGCATGTGGATCTGGGCATCGGACCACTGTATCCTGCACCTGACTGTGTTGCATAAGCAGACACTTAAACCACTGAACTAACTGGAAGGCTCCTTTACATCAAATTGACATAGATCCTTTAGGCAAGAGTGTACTGTTTTAATCTTAAAGACATACTTCTGAACAGGGAAGTCACTAATAATGTATGATTTTAGAGAAAAAAAGCTTTTAGTAACAATAACAGCAGTGGTTGTTATGACACTATAACTGCAGCGTGTCCTTGGGGGAAATAGTATTTCCTGTTGATTGTGAAGCTGACTTTATCTGTGTATTATTTCAGCTTAATAAATGGATGGTAGATTTCCTCTTTATCTTTCTGAGCTAATCTTTTTTTTTTTTTTTTTTTTGTCTTTTCGAGACAGGGTCTCACTATGCAGTTCAGCCTGGCCTTAAGTTCACTTTGTAGCTCAGGCTGGTCTCAAACTCACAAAAATCCTCTTGCCTCAGCCTCCCGAGTGCTGGGATTACAGGCATGTGCCACCATGCCCGGCTACTGAGCTAATCTTTCACATTCTTTGTCCCCTCTTTTGGCCAAGGGCAATGAAACATACCCCATAAACCCTTATTTTGTGAAATCCACATCTGTACCTCTAAATTTCCACTGACTAGAAGGCTGTCTAGATAGTTAAAGTCAGTCCTTCATGTTCTGACTTTCATTGTAAGACAAATTTATGTGATTGAATAGTGGTCATATAAATGAAAATATGGGTTGAAAAGATGGTTCAAAATAAAATAAAATTATATATAATAAGAATAGTTCCTGTCACTCCTTTCACCATTAGCAACCTCCAACAGGCCTGTCCTTACTGCTGCCACCAACCTGGGTGTGGACTATTAGAGGTGTTCTCTTATTTCAGTGCTTCTGTTACTGATAGTTTGTTCAGAAATGGCTCTCCTATTGCAGGCACTTTTTTCCTGGAACAAAGAATTGGACAATCCATGCCCAAAATGGTGCCAGAAGTTTGACAACTGAGGGGTGAAGGGTTAAGGGAAGAACTACCTCTGTAAAGTGAACTTAGGCTAAACAAAGAGAGGAAAGGATAAAAGCAAAAATAAAAGTTACTCTGTCCAGAAGACTCAGAGTGGGATACAGTAAAGGAGTCACAGAGGCAGGCTTCCCATGGCAGCCCAGAGAAGTTCCACACATGGGGCCCTGGGTATAATTTGGCTCTGTTCTGGGATCTTATAATTGATATGTGCTGCTTATGTCTGCAGTAAGCTTGGCCATGCCCTTTTTCCTATATCACTTCTGTCTTACTAAAGCTTCCCCTAGTTGGTGAAAGTATCTGTCTAGATTCTAAGGTTTTTCAAAAGTTCATTGTGACTTGCCAGTTCAGCTGTTTTTGTGGAGGGAGTACCCTACTCTGTGGTTTTTGGTGACTTCTTTCCATAATATACTTTCACTTGAATGTGCTTGGACATAAATATATAGCTATGTAAAGATATAATAAAATGAAAGGCTTTAACTTTAAATATAATTAGTCTTAACATGTTAAATAATCCATGTATTTACCAAGATTTCTATTTTAACAAATAATCTCAAGCCGGGCGTGGTGGTGCATGCTTGTAATCCCAGCACTCGGGAGGCTGAGGCAGGCGGATTGTTGTGAGTTCGAGACCAGCCTGAGCTACAAAGTGAGCTTAAAGCCAGCCTGAACTGCATAGCGAGACCCTGTCTCAAAAAGACAAAAAAAAAAAAAAAAAAAAAAAAAAAAAAAAAAAAAAAAAAAAAAAAAAAAAAAAAAAAAAAAAAAAAACAAATAATCTCAAGTAGTGGACAAGTCATACTCATTTTCTTGTATATATGTATTTTATGTAATTATTATGCCATGTATAGGCTTCATTATTTTTTGTTTTGTTTTGGCAGAACTGGGGATTGAACTCAGGTCCTTGTGCTTGCCAGGAAAGCACTTATTCTACTGAGCCTTCTCCCTGGCCCAGACTTCATTATTTTTGTCTTAATCTAAGTAGTCAAGTTTTGTTTTTCCCAGATTCTGAGAAAACCACTAAGCAAGAAGGAAGCTGAGAACAATTTCGCTAATTTTCCTAGAGCACATTTTTTTCAATTACTTTAAAATTCTTAAGGTGGTAAAATGCACACATGACACCATATGAGCTACTGCAACCTTTTCTCTCTTTCTCTCTCTCTCTCCCTCCCTCCATCCCTCCTTCTCTCCCTCCCTCCCTCTCTCCTTTTTTCCCTCCCTCCCTTCCTCCTTCTCTCTTTCTCTCTCTCTGTCTCTGGCAGTACCAGGGATCAACCTTGAGCTTTCCAGGCAGGTGCTTATGCTATTGAGCCATCTCCCTGGCCCTATAACATTCTCTTAATATATAACCATTTTGAAATATATGACAATGAGGATGAATTGAAATTGCATTTAGTGATTAAATTGCCCAAGAGGGCCAGAGCAGGTTCTTGCTAACTTGCCAAGTTGCTCAGGCTGGGCTCCATCCTCCTGCCTCAGCCTCCCAGAGTGCCAGGATTATAGTTATAGGCATGCAGCCCTACACCTAGCCCTTCCTCTATATTGTTTCAAGGTGACAGAAAGAGTTTATTAAATGTCTTTCTCATAAACATTTGTGACTGCACTAAATATTCCTAAAATAGGTATATGACAAAGTACTCTTTCTAACCAATTGTCCTTAACATTTCCCATTGCTTCCTGGAGGTCTAAACAGAAGGGGTGAAAGGAAGGCCCGAGGGGCACTGGGCCTCTGTGGCTCTACCCTGACAATCAACAGCCACTCCTATTCCTTTCCGCTCAGGCTCCGGGTGCCTGTAAAACCTGATTGCCTTTATCTTTCAGCCACAGAGAAAAGTGTCTGTAGCCTTTTGCTTCTGCTCCCACTTGGTTTCAGCTGTGGGGTATGGAAGGGCAGTGAGCACAGTCAGATGGTGACATTCACGAGCCCTAGAGTAGCCCTCCAGTGTCATTGCTGAGTCCTAGCCAGTGCCCAGGCTTGGGAGCCTTCCTTTTGCGGGGAGGGGCATGGTAGGGTGAAGGGAGAGGCAGTGGCTATTGACTTAGAACAAATGGACTCTGTGCCTATGGGAAGTGTAGCTACCCTGGCACCTGGGAAAGAGAAGGGACACCTTAGTCTTTTGGAGGTGAGGGGACTTGGAGAGGGTAACATTTATCATTTCCTTTGGCCCCTTGATCCAGCACTGCACAGCAAAACAAAATAAACAAAAAAAAACCCCAACAAAACAAAAACAAATGAACAAAAGAACACCTTGTCCACCTGAGTCAGGCTGCAGCTACAGTTGACACGGAGACCCTGCTGGGGGATCCACTCTCCCCAGCCCCAATCCTGAAGCAGTCGTGTGGGCAGGGCTGACCCTGAGAAGCTCTGCTATAGCTGACACCCTCACAACTCAGCTGGTTCCTCAGGAGTACCAACACACCCTTGCTTCACTCTGACTGACAAAGACTAAACCACAGAGCCAGGGAAGGTGGGCCAAGGCCAAGGCTGTAATCCCAGCACTCTGGGAGGCTAAGGCAGGAGGGTTTCAGGTTTGAGACCAACCAGGGCAATGTAGCAAGGCACTGACTCAAACAAATAGGTCCGTCTTCACTGCACTTTATGAGCACAAGAAAACCCCTGTGTCAAATCGTGGGGATTTTGCGATTTTGCAGTTCGCTACAGCAGAATCCTGAGTACCTGAGATGACAGGTCCATACCACCATGGCTAGCTAGATTATTCCTATTATTATTGTTGTTATTATTTGCTCCTACAATGCTGCAATAAACTTCCTAGGACATGCCCAGTACTATATAGTCGGAAAGGCCTTTTGGAAGATTTTCACCCTTAAGTTGCTACTAGAAGGATGAAAATCTAAGTATGGAAAGAGAAGAATTTCAAGTATCTGGAACAGAGGACAGGACCTGAGGTGAGAAGGAATGGTATGTCTAAGACCCCCAGGGAGGTTCCAGGGCAGTAATTTCCAGAAAGAGGAGCAAGACAAAGTGGTGAGTGGAGACTCAGGAAAAGGCCACACTGCTCATAGCTGTCACAATAAGAGGGTTTGGTTTAATTCTAAATAGCAAGTTGTTCATTTTTCCAGCTTGGTCAGACTATGGCCCCAATATTGTGAATTCCTTTCCCCAACTTTACTATGAATGTAGCAACTGATGAATGAATGAATGGGCTTACTGCTTTTGCTCCCTATTTTGGAGAAACTGATTGCATCTATTATAAAAAAATACTTTTCATTTCCTTTACTACCCTTTTGTACCTGAGCACCAGCTGTGCATTTCAAAATGAGACCATATTTCTCCCAATTTCATTTTTTTTTCCACACAAAACACTTAAAATGAAGCCGGGCGTGGTGGCGCATGCCTGTAATCCCAGCACTTGGGAGGCTGAGGCAGGAGGATTGTTGTGAGTTCGAGACCAGCCTGAGCTACAAAGTGAGCTTAAGGCCAGCCTGAACTGCACAGTGAGACCCTGTCTCAAAAAAACCAAAAAAAAAAAAAAAAAAAAAAAAAAAAAACACTTAAAATGAAATGTGCCCCGTTTTCCTCTCTGTATTTTGCAATGAATTTGTTGTTCCTTTTGTTAAAATATGATTGATGAAAGGTCTAAAGCATTTAGGTCAATTTAATAACTGAGAAAACATCATGTTCATTCTCAAACTATTTCAGCTGTGACACTATCAGGATGACCAAGCAAAGGAATAACTGAAAAATGTGAATGGAAAGAGTACGTACCTACATTATAGTGCCAAAACAGTACGCTAGACCTTAAAATGATACAAATTATTTACTAAAGTGGTTTGATGAGGGTCATTCCTTTTGTAACTTAGCCAAACAGGCTAAGAGCTTCTTTCCTTTGTTCGTTGCTTCTTGTAACTCCTGTGCATTTGGCAAGTGGCCATGCCATGGCATCTGGTTGGGAGGTAGAGATCCTGATAGACTGCCAGACTTTCAGTTGCCTCATCTACTGCATCTCCAACGTTAGAGCAAAGCAAGACTCACACTGCTGGTCTTGGGTTTTCACTGTACTGTGCTTAAGAACATCATTTTTGATAACTAGTACTCTGCAATTTTTAAAGCTATCTATTAAAACCCACAGAAATCTTACTAAAATCTAGTCTTATTGACGTGGGTGAAATTTTCTCTTTTCTAAAGTAACTTCCCCATTCGTTGATTTTTTTTTAAATTTACAAGTTGGCTACATTCTATTTAGAATCTTATTACCAAATACAGTGAATACCAAAAGGAAAGGTATATAACTGTGTTTTGTACAATAATGCAGAATTAAAAACCTACCAGTATCACAGAATCAGGTTCTTTAAGGACCAACTGGTATGTGTATGTGGCAGCCATGCTTTCTTCAGTTAGAATGGCTATCATTTACAAAACAAAAGAAAATAAATGGTGAGATGTGGGAGGAAAGGAACCTTTGTATGCACTATTGGTGGGCATGCAAATTAGTACAGCTGTTTTGGAAAGTAGCTAAGTGGTTGCCAGAACTACTGTAAATCCACAAAATCTGTATATGCAGCAATCGTATCCAAAGGAATTAAAATCAGCTTGCCAGAGAAGTGTCAGCATTCCCATGCTTCTCCCAGACTAGTCACAATAATTAAGAAGTGGCTATCAACAAATCAATGGATAAAGAATTGTATACAGCATACACTCTTAAAAAAAAGAAATGTTGTCATTTGCAACAATGAATCTGAAATCTGGAGAACGATATACTTGGTGAAACAAACCAGCCACTGAAAAACAAGTATCTCATGAGCTCACTTAAACGTGGAATTTTAAAAAGTCACATTCATAGAAGTAGGAAATAGAATAGTGGTTCCCAGAGGCTGAGTGGATAGGGGGAAGTTGATCAAAGGGTACAAAGTTTTAGTCCAGAGGAGTAAGTTCTGGTCCTCTACTGCACAGTTAGTAATATGTACTGAATAGCTCCAAATTGTGCAGTGGATTTTATTTATTTATTTATTTTTTGTTTTGAGACAGGTTCTTGCTATGCAATTCAGGTTGGTCCCTATGTAGCCTAGGGCCACCTCAAACTCAAGAGATCTTTCTGCCCCAGCCTCAGCACTGGGATTCCAAATTGAGCCACTATTCTTTAGGCTGTTTGGTGGATTTTAAATGCTTCCACTACAAATGAGGTGATGGATATATTAATTAGCCTGATTTGCTCATTCCACAATGTACACATGCACTGAAATGTCACATTGTATCCCACAAATATATACACTTATTTATCAATTGAAAATAAAAATTTGCCAAGTGCTCTGGCAAATCGTACAACCCCAGCTCCTGGGGAGACTAAGGCAGCACAATTGCAAACTGGAGGCCAGCCTGGGCAATTTAGTGAGGCAGTTTCAAATTTTATTTTTTAATGAAACTTTATTGGTACATTTTAGAGATACATAATTATGACATCCAATATAGAGAATTTGTACTTGTCCATGATATAACTTTTTACCCCCACCTTCTCCACGCTCCCTTCACTCCATTTGCAAAAGGTTTGTTTCCATATTTTCCTGTTTTTCACTTTTTCTTTCCCGTTCAAAATTTAAAAGGCCAGGGATATTTCTGCTGAGCTTGTTTTTTTTTTTTTTTCTTTCTGCGGACTCTGTTTTGAGGCCCTAGCGGTCTTTACCTCCTATGGCCAAAAAGTTGTTCTCTGAGGCAACCTGCATAGGGGTTAAGGAAAGTCTCTGTCCTCCAGCAACTGTACCTGCAGGCTAATAGCCTTAAAGCATGCCGATAGAGTATCGATAGAGTATCGGGGGGAATATTACCTGTAAATTTGCTTTAGGCTCAAGAAGATGGGAAAACCTGATTATACCCCAGAAGTCACACCTTTAGAAGACAAGAAAGATTTTGAAGAATGACTAAAAAATAGCTGGGGCAATGGCAGCCAGTGGGTAGTCTCAACTGCTCCAAAGAGGCTGGACCATCTACTGAGCCTAGCAATTGGATGCCAGTTTGGACAACACAGCTAGACCCCAGACTCCACCTCATTAAAAACAAAACAAAACAAAACAAAACAAGAAAACAAAGAGAAGAGCAGGGCCCGTTAGTTTACTTTTGTAATCTCAGCACTCTGGGAGGCTGAGACAAGAGGATCAAAAATTCTCGCTCAGCATAGACAATTTAGGGATTTTTCAAGATCCTGTTTCATAAAAGGGCTGGGGCTGGGGATTTTAACTCAGTGAGAAAACCCTACTTAACCGCAGGGTGGGCGTAGGGGGGAGGCTAGAGAATTATCATTCAAATCAAGTGGACAATGAGAAGATCCTAATCTTAGGGAACAGCGTGACCAACTCTACACCTAAGAGACTTGAAGCTTAAGAAAGGTTTGAAAAGGGGTCGCAGTAAATCACACTTAAAACCAAGTATTTCTACATGAACCACACATTGGCATCACCTGGGCAAATAAAAAATCCCGATGCCCAGGCCTCACGCCAGACGAATGACATTGGACACTATAGGGGTGGAACCCACGGGTCTAAGGTTTTGTTTTTCTTTTTCGTTTTAAAGTCCCCAGGCGACACTGAAGTTCAGTCAAGGTTAAGAATCATCGTTTTAAAGCAGGTGCAAAATATTTCAAGCATAGCTTTTTTTGGGGAAAAGGTGGCGGTAGGCACACAGGAACTGAAAGCCCTTTTGGGTGGGGCAGCGTGGCCTCTATAAGGACACAAAAACCTAGAATCTGCAGCCGCGGGGTGCAGGACTTTCCGTGTCAGACCGAAAGCGTTTGGGTGGCAGTAACAAGATCATCGTATACCCAGCTCTATCAAGATTAAGGTAGCCTTCCAGTGATCCTGCCCTATCTCGCACATCTTTTCACAATTCGAAAAAAAAATTTCAACGCTTTCTCTCCCACGCAACACGTTTTGGACGTCCCCGGGAGGAGCAAGGGTCTGGAAGCCAAAAGCGCGCGGCCACTATTGCATTTTTCTTCGCGATTTCAGAACCCCAATTCAGGGACTGCCAGAGGGCCCCTTTCGGCTCAGGCTCACGCCCGGCTTAGACAGGGACGAACGAGTGGCCAAGACTAGCCGCGGTCCCCCGAGAAGGCGCGCGAGGGGGAGGGGGCCAGGGGGGCGCTGACAGAGCCTGACGTGCGCCGTGACGCGGTCCGTTCCGCCCTCACTCTCGCTTCCGGCGGCGCGCGGGTCTCTTTTCCGCTCTCCCGCCCACGCGCCGGCCCCGCCCCACTCCCACGCGCCCCGCGATGTAGCGCGCACGGCCGCGCGGAGAACAGTTACAGGTTACTCTCGGAAAGCCCCCTGCAGATTCCCCTTCCGCCCTCCCCAAGGACTTCCGCTTCGAGCCGTCAACATGGACGCTGCGGCGGCCGGGTGGAGCGCCCTCTGAGGAGGCGCCGAGTCCCTGCGGCTGCCCCGCCCCGCCCCCGCCCCCGCCCCCGCCCCGCCCCCCGCCCGCGCCCCTGGGGCCCGCAGGCTCAGCGCTCCATGGGGGCGGGCCTCCTCGACCGGCGCTCCGCTTCCTGTTCAGAGGCTGCTGGGCAGTAGGCGGCGGCGGCGTCCCAGCCCGCGTCCGCTCCAGCGCGGTGACCAAGAGCCCGGCAGGCGCCAGGGCTGCGTTTCGTGCCGCTGCGCCGCGGCCCGGCCCGCACCGCTATGGCTCCAGTACAGCTGGAGAACCACCAGCTGGTCCCGCCCGGAGGTGGCGGTGGAGCCAGCAGCGGCCCCGCGTCAGCCCCAGCTCCTCCTCCTCCCGGAGCCGCCGTGGCGGCAGCCGCCGTGGCTGCGGCCAGCCCTGGCTACCGACTGAGTACCCTCATCGAATTTCTGCTACACCGGGCCTACTCTGAGCTCATGGTGTTGACGGACCTGTAAGTGCCGCGAAAACCATGCCTGCTTCCCAGCCCCCCTCTCCCGCCTGCCGGCTGAGGGAGGGTTGTGCCTCTCTCACCCCAAGAGGCTGCTGTTTTCTCCGCTGGGCTGCTTATTCTAGAATTTCGGAACTCCTGGGGTTCGGGGAGGTGGAGAAGCTTTGTATTGGGGGACTCGCCGGCGATGAAGCAACCGCAAGTTGCTCGTTTTGCGCGTTGTAACATTTTCATTGAAGACTGTCTTTGGGATTTTTGTCTTGAGTTCCCAGCAGAACTCTTATTAATTTCTTGGCTGGAAGCATTTTAGCCCTAAGCTCGCAATTAGCATTGAGAGTTTAGGAATGCATAAGATTTGAATTTTAAAAAATCCCCAAGACGGGAAATCTGTTTTACAGTCTCTTGAGAATATATTGGAAATGGAGTTCCTTAGTAATTGCTGCTTTCGCATGCAGGAGTTAGTGTGTAAAATAGAGTAACATTTTAGATTCTCACTATTTTTGGAACGTTTGAGAGTGAAGTCTAAATTAATTTAGCGAAAGTAAAATCTTTTTGTAACCAGCTTGCTGTCATTTCAATTACCCAGGTACCTGTGAAATGCCTTGGGGCTTGATTAGGGTGTTAATCCCTTCAGACTAAGATCGGAATGCACTGTTACGATTCTCTGTATGTAGAAAAAGTGCTGTAAAGTTTTGAGGCTTAGTTTTACGTCTTCTAGCTTAGGCTGAGAAAAAAAAAGTCCATATTCGTTTTGATCTAGATTAATTTTTATCTTTTATCTGTTGTAAGGGTTCAGCGTTTTCACTTGAAATATATGAGTATGCAGATATTAGGTTTGTAGAGTGTCACAGTCATTTGTTACTAGAGACTTAAAATATTGATTTGCACGTGACTAAAAGAAAAAGTTCCACTTACTCTTGCAAAGTGCAATTCTCAGTTTTGATGTATTTCATCGAATGAAACGAACAGATGGGAATTAAGCCATTCAAATAGCAGTGGTGATTCAAAATTATTGTAATATACTCCTTTTGTTTGGTTTCATAAAAATTCGAGTGTACCCATGAGAAAGTTTAATGTTTGTGACCTGGCCTATTTTCGGTTGTGGAAAAAGGCGTTGAGTACTGTCGCTTCCAGTGTATGTGTAGTTTATTTTTCTGTACAGGATTTGTAGAAATTTATAGTATATTCTTTTGACTAGGACTTGGTTTATGACGAACGAAACATCTGTTTTATTGCTGTAGAATAACTACATACAGTCCCACACCCTTTGTAAGATAATAATTCCCATGCTGTGTCTCTAGCACAGACTTCGCTGAACTCCACTCTTAGGCCCACATGTCTACATTTCAATAATCTCATTTCGGCATACCAGGTCCAAATTCTCACCTTTGCCTCAAAACCTTCTTTCCTATTGCTCCAAGTACTTCTTTCACTCTTCTGTTGTTGCTCAGACTTATTTTGGAGTAATTCCTGGTTGTCTCCTATTCACACCCCACACCCAGTAAGTCTAATAGTCTCTGACTTAAGAATTTGACCATTTTTCAATGCTTTCACCAGCGGATGGTCCAAGCCACCCGCCCCATCCTTATGCTCTACTTACTGGTATCACTTCTGTTATGCTCCTCCTCCTGCTCTTTTACCGGTTCTTTTTCATGAAACAGCCAGGAAAAATCCCTTTAAAATTTCTCTATTAGGAACTTTCCAGAGATTCCTTCATCATCTCACTTAGATTACGTTTTTATAGTCACTTAAATGTAGGATGACCATAACATTTATTTATTTATTTTTGTCTTTCTGAGACAGGGTCTCACTGTGCAGTTCAGGCTGGCCTTAAGCTCACTTTGTAGCTCAGGCTGGTCTGGAACTCACAACAATCCTCCTGCCTCAGCCTTCCGAGTGCTGGGATTACCGGCATGCATTACCATGCCTGGCTGACCATAAAATTTAAGCATAAACCAAAACCGTCTTGTGCAAACCAGGACATATGGTTAATTTACATGAACTGTACCTTCTCTTTCTTCTTTAATTCATGTCCTCATACTTTTGCTTGTAGCTTTCCTGGTACTTCTTGATGGTTCCTGACACACTCCCACCTTGGAGCTTTTGCTGTTGCAAAAATCTGTGTGATTTGCCTTCTTTTATGGGGGGGTTACATCATGTATAACTTAACAGAAAGTCTTTTTGGATTACTCATAAAATAATACATTGCCCTTTTACAATAGCCTTCTTTCTTGGTGCTTTACTTTTCTCTACAAGACTTACTGCCATCTGATGTTATTAGTATATTGTTTCTCTGTTGCTGGAATGTAAGCACCAGGAGTATGGGGATTTCTAATGTTTGCTGCTTTGCCCAAGACCTAGAACAACTGCTTGCTACATAATCTGGGCATAAGTATTTATTGGTTTAGTACATGAATGAGTGAATATTTAGAATTGTCTTTGTAAATCATGGAGAATTTAATGGGGAAAGTCAGTGTTGCTCTTGATACAAAGATGTATAGCTTTTCGTTTTTGTTCCATGGTAACCAAAATTAGGAATGTAACATGAAATTTCCTAAATAATGTTTGGACAGGATAACCTGTCTGCTTCTTGTACTATGGATAACCACTAGGAAGATAACAGTGTAAAATGTATTAATTATTGAAACTGACCTATTTGAAAAAAAAACCTAAATAGTGTGTTTTCCCTTGTTCAGGTAGAAGCTGTTGAGATTAATGTAATATGTAGAGCCAGTGTTCTAGTGTGCTTTATAAGAGACTGTAAAGACTCAGTTACTTATTTCTGTATCACTTGCTCTCTGAATTGTTGAGGATAAGAAGGATAACCTTGACAATTTAAGTGGCTTGGTTTTGTTTCCTTTTTTGGTGGGGTACTGGGGATTGAACTCAGGACATGCTTGCCAGGCAGGTGCTTATTATGCTACTAAGCTGTCTCTTAGTCATGGTGGTTTAGTTTTGGTTCCCGATTTCTGGGCTTTTTCCTTGTGCTTGTCTACCCTGTCTTTTCCCCATCACAGACACGTACTAAAGCTTTCTTTTTGCTTGGACTTTTTAGGACTTAATTTCTACTCTCTAACCACTTTTGGTTAGAATTGGAAAATGCTAGCATCTCAGTCATGTAAACTTATCATTGCACTTTAGCATAATATATTTTTATGCCTTACTTCTTCCAATATTTGCAGTTTAGGACTTTTACTCCAAATGCTGGACTTTAGGAATTTAAAATATGATAGAAGATAGGGGAGTAAAGGTGAGGCAAGCAGAAAAGCCTGTCCTTTGTTCCAAAATGATAGCACTTCTGATATGAGACCATCCTTTTAGGGTCTGTAGGGCAGGCAAGAGGAGCTGGAACAGTGGTTCTTGTTCTTTGTAACCCCCCAGCTCCCCAGGATCCTCCCTCAACCCCCTTCCCACTCTCACAAGCAACTCATCCTTTTCATTTTCTCTCCCTTGAGAACAAGACCATGGCTTCCTTAGGAGCGCTCCTAGGAGCTTTTGCATGTAGAAGAATTTATCAATGACTGCTTTTATTTGCGGTCTTCTAGTAAGCCCTTAATGTCTGCTTTATCCCTTTTCTGGCCCTTTCAGTGCTTGCCTAGTTCACTTTATCATTCTGATCATAGCTTGAGCTTCCATCTCACTGTATTTCTTGGAGATAGCAGGAAGCCAGAGCTCAATTTAATCTCTCTCTCTCTCTTTTTTTAATACCAGAGATTGAACTCAGAACCTTGCACTTGCAGGCAGGCTCTTATATCTCCCTGGCCCTAGAGCTCATTATGTCTCCTCTTTGCACTTCGAACCTTTGGAAGTGGGCTTAGTTTTTCTGATCCTGTGGCACGTGGGTTGGGGAGCATCTAAGGTGCTGAGTGTATTCTTTCTTTTTAAAATTATTTGGTACAGGGTCTCATTACACAGCTTGGACTGGTAGTGAGCCTCCTGTGTTCAGCCTCCCCAGTGCTGGGATTATAGGTATTAGCCACCACACGTCCAGTCTTGGTGGCTGGTTCAGTGCACCCAGGGGTGGGGCCAGCATGTCATGTGGTGGTGGAGGGATCAAACCCCAGTCCCTGTGCTTGCCTAAGCAGGTGCTTAGTCTTCTGAACTATCTTACCTGCCCCTGCTGAGTGTATTCTTAAGATCTGATAGTGCTTGCTGGGACAGCGTATGTACTGAAATTCAAGATCTGATAGAAGAAGTAGGACAAGCATAAGAGTTGTTCAGGCTATTGAATCTTAAGTTGTGGATTAACAATGTAACAATTGAGGCAGATTAGGACCTTTCTAAGCCTGAGTAAATATAAGTGTGTTAAATGATTAATTTCGTAGAGAAGAAGGTGACACTGATTGCTGGCTGTCCATACAGGAAAACTAGCAAAATAAAACACAACTGCACCCATTTTAAAGTAGTAACTGTTCTTTTTATTTAACCACCATGCAGCCTCTTCATAAAACCCTTGATCAGCACTGGCTTGTTCTTGTGCCTAGATGACAATTTTGTTCACTAACAAAGCATAGGGAGCTTATTGCTTAGGAAAAAAGTATCCAGTAGGTCCTGGGAGTCTAGCAACCAAGTATTACTCTTACATCTATGATCATTTGGTCTTCAGAATATTCTCTCTCACCCCACAGGAATCCTCACAGGAACCCCCCTTTTTTTAATCACAAAGCAAGTGAATTTGTAAGGTAATTTCCTAGGTGACTGTGTCTTGAATTTTATTTATTTTTATAGGATAAATTTATATGTGAGACATGAAACTGAGTGTAAAAGGTTAATAAAAGTGAAACATCAATACTCTTAAAAAATTAGCTCTCTAATAGCTGGGTGTGGTGGTGCACACTTATAATCCCAGCATTTGGGAGGCTGAGGCAGGAGGATCACTGGGAGTTCGAGACCAGCCTGGGCTACAAAGTGAGCTCAGGGCCAACTGAACTGCATAGTGAGACCCTGTCTCAAAAAGACAAAAAAAAAAATTATCTCTTGATTCTCTGATACTCAGAGTGTGATGATGTGAGATTTTGGGTTTTTTAAAATGTTTCTGAATGATAGACCTTTTGGAGCATTTTGAATGGAGAGAAATGTTCCTGGCTGGGTTTCAACTTGCAACCATACTGGTGGGAACTCTTTAAGTACAAAAAGTGTAGCCACATGAGCTTGTAGCAGCTGTTTATCCATTTCTCTGTTGAGGTATTAACAGGTATTAATAAAATCAGAGTAAAGACCATTGTCACATTTTGATGAAAGGTTACATATATTTAATCCATTTTTTTTCTTCTTAGATTGCCAAGGAAATCTGATGTGGAAAGGTGAGTATGCAAAAAACCTTAACTCTATCTCTGATTTTTATGGATCCATCTGTGAGTATGGGTATGTGGGTATTGATACAGGGCTATGGACTGCAAACATAGGCCCAAAGAAATAGAGGGCCATGGGCTGAGGGAGAACATGTAATGTTCTCATTCTTGGCAACACTTGGACATGAGGTCAGCAGTAGCTTTTGTATTCTGCAAATCTCTATTGAGTGCGTGACTAGTTCAAGTTCCTGAGGTGGGTGGGAAGATGTAAAAGATACAGAAAGTATGGGCCATAGGAAAGGAAGTGGAGAGCAAACTGGTTTTAGAAAGGTGACTGCTAATTTACCATTTGCAATAAGATGCTGTTGGATATCTTTAGAGAATTGACATTTGCCCCTTGCTATTGCTGTTCTAAAGTTGAGAAAATTTTTGGTTCAGTTGAAGTTTGGGGCTTAAGACTTAACATTGGTATGTTCCCATAGTATAAAGGAATAAGATAAATTAAGAGTTCAAATAAGTCATGTGATGGGGTTTAGAAAAATGTTTGGTATGGGGATTGAACTCAGAGCTATTGCATAGAGCTATATCCCTCGCCCTTTTATTTTTTAATTTTTTATTTTGAGACAGGGCCTCGCTAAGTCACCACGTTGCCTAGGCTGGCCTCAAATCCTCTTGCCTCAATCTGTATCTAGGATTACAGGTGGGCACCTCAGCACCAGGCCTGATTGTGATTTAAGTTGTGACTATAGTACAGATTACTTGACTATATCTTTGCTATTACTCATATTTCTTGGTTGATTTTCTTTTAATTCCAAGTCACTAGGGAGGTGTTTAATGTTTATTAATGGTTTTACTCTGCCAACATCAGGTATCTTTTTTGATAGATCAAAAAGAGAGACAGAAGACACAATTAAAGGTTACCTTTGCTATGGTTTGGCTGGTCACTTTTAAAGGAAGGAAGCATAAGTCAGATTTATGCTGCTCACTTAGGGATAGGAAGGGCTTTGGGCCTTTCAAAAACTGACTCATGCTTCCTATCACTTGAGGAAACCCTGCGTAATAGTTTTTACAAAGAGGAGCATCTTTAATTTTTTTTTTCCGGAATCGGGGATTGAACTCAGACCCTTGTGCTTTCCATGGAAGCACTTATTCTACTGAGCCATCTTTCTGGCCCCAAAGAGGAGCATTTTATTTCTGGGAGAGGAACATATTTAGGAAACCAAATTAGTATGCAAATTTGCTTGTTCTAGGACAGGGACAGAGACTTCCCATTCTCTAATCTGTTGCTGAGTTAGAGTGACAGTACTAAGACTCCTTACCTTGAGGAG
This sequence comes from Ctenomys sociabilis, assembly GCA_004027165.1. Classification (NCBI taxonomy): domain Eukaryota; kingdom Metazoa; phylum Chordata; class Mammalia; order Rodentia; family Ctenomyidae; genus Ctenomys; species Ctenomys sociabilis. The sequence continues at coordinate 14,421 of PVKA01011723.1, read as the reverse complement.
GCTGTCAGATTTACTCCCTTCTGGGGATGGAACCTAAGGCACATGCTTTGGAAGTGCTCTGGAACTGAGCTACACCCCCAGTCTTGCCAGAGATGAATGTTCCTTCAATACTTCTGCTGTGCTTCAGTCTTGCCTGTGATACTCTGCTTATTTTCTCTCATAATCCGTCAGAGACAATGGCAAAGACTCATAACTGTGCCCTTGATTTTTCTCTTTGTAGAACCACTTACCATATTGTTGGCTGATCTTAAGCCTCTCAGGTTGTTTGTGGGCTTGGTAAGCTCTTGATAGCAGCTCAACTCTGCAGTCTTCATTTGGAATTGTATTTCAGCAAAAACTAAATTGGTGTACTACTTTATGGTGGTGGTATTGGCGAGATGCAGGAGTGTGGGTTGGCCCATAGCTCATTGAAAAGCCATATTAATGTAGATCAGAGTCAACTTGGAGGAAGGTTGGTGTTTTGCTGGGTCCTGTCATTACTCTTAGTATGCTGAAGTTTTTTCCACTGTCTTAAGGAAAACCATGAATGGTTTCAGTTTTGTGGCTGCCATGAGGGTGAGAGGTCTAGCTAACACACCTGACAGCATAAAGTATTTGTGAAGCTTTTAAGGCTTTATGAGATGGTAAAGATACTGATGAGTATTGAGAGAAAAAACATGGTAGTGGGCAGAGCATAAAAAAAGATATGGACAGACTTTCTTTTATTTTTAGTATTCATTTTCTTTAACTTGGCTTAGCTAATTTAATGTATTCAAGTTTGTCACTAAAATTCATTTGATAAAAGTTGCCCAATTAAAATTTTCAGTTACGAGTTTTAAAAATTATGCTCTTGTAAGATGAAAAGTGAAGCTTTGATTTTTGTAGGAAAAATACAGTATCAGGTTTTGATAAAGAAATATTTCTATATCCTCTTACCAAAAGGTTTAGTAATTGCTTACTAATTTCAGTTAAGAAATTTATACTTTATAACTTCTTATTTGGTCCCTTCTGTGACCTAGTTAACTTCTGTTATATACTTATGAATTTAGTATATTTTATTACAATATGAAGTTAATTTAAAAATATGATATACTGGGCTGGGGAGATAGCTCAGTGGCATAAATGCTTGGTCTTGAGTTTGATTACTGGTACCAAAAAAAAAAAAGATATACTGCTAAAATGCACTATAGAGTTTATTACTCTTAAGGTAAAAATAAAGCATATACATATGGCATACAGAATATGATAATACATATTTAGACAAATATCTTAGATTCATTTTATGGTAATTGTAAAGAAAAATATTTTTTAGCTCAAATATGAATTGTGAATTCATTGTGAATTTTGTTTTCTAATATGTTACTTCACTAAAAATTGTTTTATAGGAAAATAGAAATAGTACAGTTTGCTAGCCGGACACGTCAACTCTTCGTTCGATTATTAGCTTTAGTGAAATGGGCTAATAATGCTGACAAAGTGGAAAAATGTGCGGTGAGTTAAACTTTTGATTTTACTTCGTGTAGAATAACTTTATTTTTAAAGAAAATCTTTTATTCATTTGGTACAGGGTCTTACTAAGCAGTGTGGAGTTATAGAGATCCTCTTGTCTTAGCTTCCCTAATGCTGGGATTAAAAGCATGTGCCACCATACCTGGTTTCCATGGGCTGGCACTCCTGGGGCTCTGGGGCTGGCATGGCATGCGCTGCAGGGGATCACCTGATGTGATCCCATCGGGTCCTTGCACTTGTCAGGCAGATGCTTAGACCCCCAAGCTATCTCCCCAGCCCTAGAAGAACTTTCTTAGTGTTATAATTTAGTTTCTAATTTTAGCTTTAACACTGCTCTATTAATTTAAATGACATTATTTGTGGGAGTAATCACATTTCTTTCTGTATGATGATGTAGAATGTCTTTCTATTCTTTTGGATGGGGATACCAGGAATTGAATTCAGGACCTCATGCTTGCCAGGCTGGGATTGTGCCTGTTTTTGCAGAAACCTAGTACATGCTTATAGACATGATTAGAAAGAAGAGTGGGAGATATCTAGAGACATCTTACATGAGAAGACTGAGACAAAGTGAAAAAGGGAAATAACTTAAAAATTGTGTGGTTCCTCAGACTTTGTAAGGTTCTACTTTAAATTTTGCTTCTTCATTCTTGACATCCTTGTGAAAATGGTATAGTTGGAATTTTTCTTCCTACTTACAGATGAGATGATAAAGTTCCTAGAAATTGCATGGCTTCTTTAAGGACTCAGGACTGATAACAGACTTTATCTGCCCATTTGTTTACTCATCGACTCAGTCTGTAAACGTCTGTTGAATGTGGGTTACAGGGCATGATGGACAGAGGCTTAAATAGTTCACAGTCCTGGCCTTCAAGAAGCCCATATTGAATTACTGTTTTGAATTTGAAGGGGTGATGTACAGTGAAGCATACCAAAATTCCTGAAATCTACCCTGCCCCCATATGTTTTAGTTATATTTAAGGAGCATTAAGGAGAACTATCAGTAGGGATCATGTGTGAGCTCCTGGAGCTTGTCAGTTGGCGGGAATGGCGTGGTGTTAACACATGAGGCACACACTTGCTCCTGTTTTCCTTAACTTGCTCCTAAGGAGGGGAATGCAGTTTATATTGGAAAGGATAGGGAGATTATCTTAAAATGAATAAAGTGCTGAAATGATGAGAACATTTGGCCACTTGAATTGAGGTCAGCTTTCCAGGCCCAACTCTACAGTGCTGAGTCAACATCTAGCTGCTGTCACTTGTGTTTGGGAAGTGAGGGCACATGAGGAGAATCTCTGAGCCCACTAGTGACACTTTTATTTAATTATGTAATAACAGCTAAAAGTGTTATCAATCTTAAGGCAGAAGAATAGCTTTACATTGGTTAGATTATATTTCAGGAATTTTTAAATTCTCTAAAGTTTATCAGGCTTCTTGGAAAAATTAAAATTAGTAGCTACCTATAGTAGAGGTACCATAATTAATTTTTGGCACTCTAGCAAGCTAAGTTCAAAATATTTTACAGCAAATTTTATATTTAGAAATCTATGAGGGTTTGCTTGTCCCATAAAAATCAACTTTGGAAAGAAATCTATGACAGTGTTTTTGCACATGATTTTTTTTCAGAACCAGGGATTGAACTCAGGCCCTTGTGCTTGCCAGGGGAGCGCTTATTCTAACACTGAGCCATCTCCCCGGCCCCTCTCTGCACATGATTTTCCTCACATATCACTTCAATTTTAGTTCGCTGTATTTGTTTAGCCTCTGTTTCACCAGAGTCCCTTATCATTAGACATAGAGCCTATGTGAAAGTGGCCAAAATGAAAGAAAAAAGAGACTTCAAAGAAGTTCAGAATTACGCATTTTTTTGAAATTAAAAAAAAACCTTAATTTTAATTGACATTAATGCACAATTTCAGCCCTGGCAGCTGAGCCAATGGCAGGACTGGAGGAATTCTCTAACACAAACCAGTGTCCAGCCACATATTTTCTGTCTCTGATCAAAGGTTTAGGGGGAGAATATTTTGTACCATATGTTAAGTGTGTCTTATGGGGGAAGAGTTTCTGTTTAGTTCTCTATTTGTTGATGTGATTGAGAAATTAAAGTTTGTAAATAGTCTTAATGCAGAGCATCACTGAAAGAGTAGTTTTCATTATAAATAGTAATGGATAGGCTTAATTCCAAGCTTATGTGACGGTTTATAATTTACTTCATTGTTATAGAGGTTTGGGCACCAAATTTAATGAACCTATCTTGGCTGAAAGGAGATGCATGGTATAGTATTTCTGAAATGCTTATGGCTTCTTTTTCATAATTAGTTAATTTGGAGTCATGTTTTATTAAAGATGTTCAATCTTTTAGTAAGAAGTTAGCTATGCTGGGTGTATCAAAGCCAAGTGTTCAGTTTTTTCAAATCTGATGATAAATACCTAATTATACAAGTAAAGCACCTGTTTGATAGTGTTCACTTACATGTTTCAATACCATAATATCAAGTAAAATTGGAAACTCTTGGTTTCCTCTTTTTCTACTCCCCTCCCCTCCCTTCCCCTCCCCTCTTCTTCCTCCTTCTCCTCCTCCTCCCTCCTCCTCCCTCTCCCCCCCTTTTTAGGCTGGCCTTGAACTCACCATCCTCCTGCTTCAGCCTCCCCAGTGTTGGAATTATAAGTGTGCACCACTCTGCCTAGATGTTTCACATTCTTTTATTCATTTTCTGAGTTGGCTGTTCACATAAGTCATTTTCTGAATGAAGTTCCAAATTGGCCTTGCATAAAATTTCAGTATTTTTGTTTCAGTACAGGCACAGAAGTGTTTGTCAGGGATAAAATCCATCAACTGAACAATTAAAGAATTATTCAGCCAGGTGTGGTGGTGCACTTCTGTAATCCCAGCATTCGTGTGTCTGAGGCAGGAGGATTACTAAGAGTTCAAGGCCAATCTGGCCTTCATAGCCAGAGTAGAGTTCAAAAAAGAAAATAAAAGCTATCAACTCCCTCCTCAGCTCACCTTTAGCTCTAGGCAAACACTGGTCTACTTTCTGTCTCTATGGATTTGCATGTTTTGCATATTTCATATTAATGGAATAGATCATATATGTTCCTTTTTCTTAGCTTCTTTGTAATGTTTTCAATGTCTGTTCATTGTAGTGTATGTTAGCCCTTTGTTCTTTTATTTGGCTGAATTGCATGGATGATAATACTATATTTTGTTTTATCTGTTCATCGTTAACAGGGGCTTGGCTTATTTTCAGCTTGGGGCTGCTATGAATGGTGCTGCTATAAATAGTCGTGTACAAGTTTCTCTAGGGTTATGTGCTTTTAGTGCATACTTAAAGAGTAGAGCAGCTGTGTCATATCATAATTCTATACTTAATCGTTTGAGGAAAATGCCAGATTGTTTTCTGAAGTGGTTGTACCATTTTATATTCCCACTAGTATTGTATGAAGGTACTGAGTTTTCCACACCCATGAGAACAATTGATAGTTCACTTTCTGAATTGGTCAACCTAACAGATGTGTAGTGATATCTCACTGTGGTTTTGGTATCCATTTTCCTGAAAGCATTGTTGAACATCTTTTCCTGTATTTTATTGGCTGGACGGCCAGTCAGCCAGTCAGCCAGTCAGCCAGTCAGCCAGTCAGCCAGTCAGCCAGTCAGCCAGTCAGCCAG
>PVKA01011722.1:0-59971 GCA_004027165.1 Ctenomys sociabilis | reverse complement strand
TTTAGTTTTTCAAAGAACCAACTTTTTGATTTGTGGATTCTTTGAACTGTTTTTTTTTTTTTTTCATCTCAATTGAGTTATTTTCTGCTCTAATCTTTGTGATTTCTTCCCGTCTTTGCACTCTGGGTTTTGTTTGCTCTTCTTTTTCTAGTTGTTGGAGGTGCAACATTAAGGTGATAACTTGTTCCCTTTCTGTTTTCCTAATGTGTGAGTTCATAGCTATTATTTTCCCTCTAAGAACTGCTTTCATCACATCCCGTAAATTCCGGTAAGTTGTACTTGAATTTTCATTGAATTGTAGATATTGTTGAATTTCTTGTTGAATTTCTTCTGCAACCCATTGATTGTTGAGTAGGGTGTTGTTTAGTTTCCATGAATTTAGTGGGTTTTTCTGGTTTCTTTTGTCATTTATTTCCAATTTCATTGCATTGTGGTCAGATAGTATGCATGGGATAATTTCTATTTTCTTGCATATACTTAGGCATGACCTCTGGACTAGTATGTGGTCTATTTTGGAAACTGACCTGTATGCAGCTGAAAAAATTGTGTATTCAGATGTGGTTGGGTGGAGCACTCTATATATATCCACTAGGTCCATTTATTCCAAGCTCTGATTCAGTTCTGCTACTTCCTTGCTAATTTTTTGTCTGGTTGACCTATCTTTTTGAGATAAGGGTGTGTTAAGATCTCCTGTTAAGGTTGTGTTTTTAGACATTAAGGTTTTCATGTCCCTTAAGATTTGTCTTATGTAGTTGGGTGCTCCTGTGTTTGGTGCATAGATATTTATGAGTGTTACTTCTTGCCCTTGAATTTTTCCCCTGACCAATATATAGTGGCCTTCTTTGTGTCGTTTGATCATTCTTGGTTTGAAGTTGAGACTGTCTGAGAACAGAATTGCTACTCCTGCTTTTTTCTGAGGTGCTGGGGCATGTAGTATTGTTTTCCATTCTTTGACTTTTAGCCTATGAATGTCCTTTTGTGTTAAGTGTGTTTCTTGTATATAGCATATTGTTGGATTTTGTTTCCTAATCCACTGTGCCAGTCTATTTCTCTTAATTGGAGAATTGAGTCCATTTATATTTATGGTTATAATTGAAATGTGCTGACTTATGTTTGTCATGATATTTAGCTGGTATTGTTTACTCCTTTGTAACCTGTATTTAATTGACTGTCCTGTTTAGTGGGTTCCTTCTGTTCTCTTTCATGGAGTTCTGGCCATTGTGGTCTCTCTCTAGACCCTCTTTCAGCAGCCTGTGAAGGGATGGCTTTGTCATCATGAAATTCTTTAGTTGTTCTTTGTTGTGGAAGTATTTCACTTCTCCATCAAACTTGAAAGAGAGTTTTGCAGGGTATAATAGTCTGGGCTGGAATTTGTTTTCGTTGTAGGACTTGAAGAACTCTGCTCCATGCTCTCCTTGCCTTGATTGTTTGTGTAGAGAAGTCCGCTGTAATTCTGATGGGTTTTCCTTTGAATGTGAGCTCCTTCTTCTCTCTCGCAGCTTTCAGTATAGTATTTTTGGGTTGCATTTCTGCGATCTTAACTATTATATGTCTCGGTGTGTTTCTACTTGGGTTGAGGTTATTTGGTGTTCTGTATGCTTCGGTGACCTGAATGTTGGATTGTTTCCTCATATTTGGGAGGTTTTCTGCAATTATTTCTCTCAAATTCTTTTTATGTCATTTGTATTGACTCCTTCATTCTCGTTGATACCAATTATTCTCACATTGTTCATTCTGGTGTCATCCTGCAGGTGATGGATTATTTTTTCCTGCATTCTCGTTGTTTTTAAGAGATCCTTTCTCACCTTTTCACTAGCTGCTCTGGCATCTTCAAGATCTGAAACTCTGTCTTCACTTTCACTCAGACGGTTTTGTAGACTCATGATTGCTATTTTTAGTTCTTCTATATCTCTTTGACTGTGTTTCATGTGTTTTATTTCTTTTCTGTATTGCTCATTCAAGGAATGCATCATATTTCTGATCTCCTCAATTTTTTTTATCCATGTCTTCTTTAGAGGTAGTTATTAATTCTTTTTCTGCTGTGTTTCTTGCAAGTTGGATTTCCTCTGTATATTTCTGGACTTGTTTTGGTATTTCAGATGCTATGATTTCAAAAGTTCTTTTTTAATTTCAGAACTTATTTCTGCTTTGAGTTCCTCATGTTCTTTCTGCTGTTGTTTCTTTGCTTCAGATGCTGTTAATTCATATATATCAGTTGGAATAGTGCTCTCTGCACTTGTTCTGGGTGAGCATAGTTTTTCCACCAATGTTTCTGGAATTCATTCTTTATTTCAGATTCTATATTCAAATATTTCTTTTTTAAATTGGGGAATTACTTCTCGTTTTATTTCCTCTATAGCTTTCTGCTGTTGTTCCTTTGCTGCTGTATCTGTTAGTTCATTCATTGCAGCTGAGCTAGTGTCCTCTGCCCTTCCTGATGGACTCGAGTTCTGGGATTGCATTTTTCCCCTTCTCTTTGTCATTTTGTATAGCACTGACCTTTGACCTTTGGTGTAGAGCTTTGGTGCAGCTATAACCTAAGCTTGTTATGAGATTCGGGTGCCAGTCTATTAAGTTTGAGATTTTCCAGGTATGCCTATCCTGGGTCTAGCTGTTGTGTTCAGTTCCTTTTTTGCTGCAGCTCCTTTGGTTCCCCTTTGTTGGTTCCCGGGGTCAGCCCTCCTGTGTCAGACAGGTCGTTCCCCAGGTAGGCGGGCCTGGGCTTTGGTGGGTCTTCTGGGCTCACAAAAGGATAGTGGATGATCTTATTCACTGAGTAGGCTATCCTGGGTTGGCCAGCCTTTGCTGGGTCTGGGTCTACAGGCCGTAACCCGAGAAGGCTGGGTAATGTCCCTCTGGTGCAGTGGGCCTGGAGCCCTCACTCACAAGCCAGGCTGTGCTGGGTTTCGGTCCGTAGCGTGGAACTGTGGATTGCTGAGATGTGTCCCTCCAGCGTGGCAGGCTTGGAGTTCTCACTCCAGGCCAACCTGCACTGTGTCTGGGGCTGTGGTGTGGGACCGGTAATCACCTGGAAATGTTTCTCTGGCACCGTGTGCCTGGAGCTGTCACTGGGCCACGGGGCTGGGGGGCAGGTAATCCCTGGGAAATGTCTCTCGGGCACGGTGGGCCTGGAGTTCTACACTCACTGACCTTTGATGCCCAGAGAGTTGGGGAAATTCCCACTCGATCAGTGGGCTTTAGGTCAGGGGATCTGGGGAGGTGCTGGTGAGTGGGTCCTGAGGTTTCAGCCCTGTCAGTGGCTTGGAGGGGTTGGGGACAGGGATCCGCGTAGCGCTGGTGGGAAGAAGCCAAAGGCTCTCCCTCAGACTCACCACACTCTCACTGATCTGGGAAGCCTGGTGAGTCCTGTAAATTCGCTGTCGCTGGGAGAGCTTGGCGCGGGATCTAGGAAGCCACTGGAATCAGCCACTGTCTCTGGCCAGTCTCTGGCTGGGCGGCGTGGGCAGGATTGAGTAGACTGCTGGCGTTGGTCTTGCTGTCTCGGGAGGTCTCTGGGGCTTGGTGGGTGAGGGCGGGGGCGGGATGGAGGAGGATGGCGGAGTGGGCTGTGCTCAGGGGCTGGGCTGGCGCGGGTGGGATGGGGCAGGATGGCCCAGTCGGCCGCGCTGTCTCTGGCCGGTCTCAGGGGCTCTAACTATTGTTATTCTCTTATTTTGTTAGAAATTTAGTTTTATTTTTTCATAAAATTAAGAAAAGAATAAAGAAAAAACTGAGGGGAATTTCCTTAGAGAACTAAAAATCCTAATATTGTGTGATCTGGTGCTTTCATTTCTGGACATCTATCCAAGATTTGAGATTCACACATCGGACACACCTCTGCCCCCCATTGTTCACAGCAGCAGTATTCACAAGTCAGGTTATAGACGCACCCTCAGTCTCTATCAATGGGCAGAACATGGTACTTCTACACAGTGGAATGCTGATCAGCCTTCAAAAAAGAAGGCGATTCCATGACTTTCAATAATATAGATGAACCCAGAGGACGTTGTGCTAAGTGAAATAAGCAGGTACAGAAATACAAATCCTGCGTGTTCTCATACACAGACTTTAAAACAATTGAACTCATAGAAGCAAAGAGTAGAATGAAAGATACCAGAGAATGGGGGAATTCTTGGTAAAAGTGTACAAAATTTCAGAAGTGTAGATAGCATACATATTTGTAGATCAATTTCACAGCATGGAGACTAAAGTTAAAATAGTGTATTATGTATTTCAAAATTGCTGAGAGTACATTTAAAATATTTTTGTTGTGAAAAATAGATATTTGTGGTCATAGGTATATTAATTATCTTAACTTAATGATTTCATATTGTACATGTATGTCAAATCATTATAAGTACCATAAGTATATATATTTATAATTTATGAATTTATAATTAATATATGATTATAGTTATGGAGTTTTTGTAGATACTCTTTTTTTTTTTCATTTTTTTTTTTTTTTTTTTTGTATACAGGGTCTCACTATGCAGCCCACATTCATAGTGATCCTCCTGCTTTCTGTCTCCCTAGTGCTGGGATTACAGGCACGTGCCACCATGCCTGGACTCTAATCGCCGGCTCAGCGCACCCGAAGGTGGGGCCGGCGCAGCAAGTGGAAGCAGGGATAGAACCCTGGCCGCTGCGCTTACCTAAGCAATCGCTTAGTCCTTTGAGCTATACCGCCGGCCTTGTAGATACTCTTTATCAGGCAAAGAAAGTTCCTTTTTAGTTTGTTCAGTATTTTTTTTTTAATTATAAAAGAATGTTGGATTTTTGTTAAATTTTTTTGGCTTTTTATTTTTTTTCTACTAATAAGGTGTATTGGATTAATTTTGTATCAATCAAACTTGCATTTCTAGAGTAAACTCAATTATGGTAGATAATCTTTTCTTTAAGCTTCTGGCCTTAGTTTGCTGGTGTTTTGTCTGGGATTTTCATGCCTATATTCACAAGGGCTATTATTCTACATCTTTTCTTATGGTGTCTTTGTTTTTTGTCATAGGCAGGACAGTGGAGGTTTTTCACTTTGTTTGGGAAGGGACTTTGTGAAGCACTGATGATTTTTCACCATATTTTTCAATACAATTTATCTCCATGCTAAAATGTAAAAAGCAGAAGTGTGAGAAAGAGCCGCCCTTTTGTCATTTGTGCTACTGTACATGCTCTGGAGAGTTGCCCTTCTCTACAGGGGGTGGGTGCCAGATACCCCCTGAGGACAACAAAATCTGCCGATGCTCAAGTCCATCACTTAAAATGATGTTGTATTTGCATCTAGCCCATGTCTCCTATATACTTTAAAGTTTAAATGATCTCTAGGTTATATATAGTACCTGACAGAATGTGAATGCTGTGTAAATAGTTGTTTTGGAAATAATGAGATAAAAATGTTTCTTCATGTTCAGTGCAGATATTGATTTTAGTTTTAAATATTTTTGATTCATGGTTGATTGGATTCTTGTATATGAAACCCACAGATGGAGAGTGCCAACAGTGTGGCCCCTTTCTCTTAAGTGTGGATGGTACCGTAAATGCAGTATCACAGGACAAACACAATGCATATTATAGATGTAATAAGGCTCCAGGTCACTGGACACTGAGTTAGTCAAAAGGAAGATGATCCTAAGTGGGCTTGACCCATCCCGGGGAGCTCTTAATCAGGACTGGATATTTCCTACATATAGTTTTGGATGTAAGGGTTTGCTGAAGGGACCGTTTGTCAAGGGGGCTTGGGAAAAGCCTGTAGAATCTAATAGTCCTAGACTAACAGGACTCAGCTAAGAGGTAGCTAATCAGTTATATGGTCTCAGGGAAGTGAATCCTGCCACAACCTTCAGGGTCTTGGAAGTGGATCTTTCCCTATTTGAGTCTCCAAATGAAGTTGTACCTGGATAACAAGTGGCATTATTACTAGGTTTGTGGTAATTTGTTACTCAGCAATAGAAAACTCACATAGGTGCCATTTCAAGTGTTGGAAAAATATGTTAATGATCAACAAAGAGAATTTGTTCAAAGTAATGTTTGACAACTCAGGAATGGCTTAGATCAAATCCCCCAGCAAATCACTTTTTCCTTTTTACCATTAAATTGGCCAGTCTGATGAGATCCTGGGTAAGGGGCAGCTGGATTATGGAGAGAGCTAGTGCACTTTTTTCCCCCCCAGTACCAGGGATTGAAAGTGCTTGCCAGGCAAGCACTTATTCTACTGAGGTATCTCCCAAGCCTTAGGGCATATGTTTTTCATCTTCCCTTAGACAGTTGCCCATATGTGGTCAGGTCTGGAGAGGCCAGGGCCTCTTGTCCTGACCTCAGGACAACCATGAAAACCACAATCATTCCTGGATTGTATGGATTCTGGATGCCTTCTGTTGAGCAGAAATCTATTACAGGAAAAAGTATCCAATTCAAAGAGATCTGTGATATCAGGAGGGATTCATAACATTATAAATATATCTGTTGGAACTTTTTCCTTTTATAGTATAAGTCCTAGTTATTTCTTGGAGCCTATTACCAGTAAAAAAGTGTGTAGGTAGATTCATTCTGGTAGACATTTTCATCTGTCCTTCTGCCAGTGTGGACATAATGCAGAGTTAGTGGGTGTAGCACCTAAATAATGTCCTACCTGTATATTGTTAAACTATTTTTACTGAATAGTGTTATAAAAAAGATAATCAATGCCTATGACCTTTTATTAACCTTGCTATAAAAACATTTGGGATTAATGTTAGTGGGTTACAAGTTTTCTTTTTGGTTTGAAGGGATCCAAGGTAATTGTACGCATTTGCAGGTTGCCGACAACAAAGGGTGCAGTAGAGAAGGACCTTTTTTGTTGTGATTGCCTTGGTAGTGAAAATAAGAATCAGATGGACTCTTTTTCAAGTTTAAAAAATGTCCAGTCATTTCTGCAAATGGTTTAAAAGCCTTGAGATTTTAGGAATATGTACTTGCAATTATTCTCTTTTAATAATTAATTACTAATATGTTTTAATCACTGAGCACATTGTTTTGATCATTAAGAATTTACAATGTAAAGATTATTTCAAGGTCAAATTTCAAATGTTAATCATTTTAACCTAATGCATGTAAATCTCTGCTGAATTCAGTTTAAAAATAAAAAGTAAATCATTAATTTGAACCGGCATACTTACTGGAAATTGTCTTTTATTATTCTCTGGTATGGTTCAAGGTCATTTCTCTGATCAAACCTCAAAGCTGGCTAGAGTCATCAGAAGAAATAGCACTCGTCTCACTCTCCCTCATTCCTTAAAAATACAATTCACAGGAGACCTCCTCTAGCTTTCCTTTTCTCTTAATTGTTCTCATCTCATCTTTAATTATTTCTTCTGCTCTGATTGTGTTTTTTTCCCCCTCTCTTAGTTCTGAGAGCAGATTGTGTCACTGTACTCAAAATACTTAGAATACTGGGAAACCACACAGTGGTATTTGCTGGTTCAGGACTTTGGCTTGATTCTTGAAGACTTTGCAGGGCATCTTCTTTCTGAAGCAGTGGGCATCCTGACAACTGCAGCCTCTCTGTTATCTGTGTCCTGATCAAGGCCATGTGGGACATGGATTACAAGCCTAGGACTTGTAAGGCCCCCTTCCTTGGGCTTGAGTCCTGGTGCCCTATGTACCCATTCTGTGATCAGAGGAAGTTTATATCCATTCTTTGTTCTCATACTCTCATATGGGCACTGGGGATGGGCAGAGATCATGTGCCAAGCCATATAGTAAGGGTGACAGGAAACTGTATAGGGGCATATCTGAGCACTAGCAGTATCATTTTTGTGCTTGGAGCCATTAGTAAGTAAAATAAAGCTCACCTGAACTTAAGCACATATGCCACAACCATCCGTCTGATTATAGAGATGGCTACTAAATGACTAAACGGGCAGGGGGTATATAGCAGTGTGATTTGTGAGATGAAGTTTTGATTCATGTCCTGGGTGGGACAAAGTAGGATGTCAGTATTTCTTTATACCACTCAGATTGGTGCCCAATTTAAGTTGGGCATTAAAAAAAATTTCCACTTAATGTTTTAGATAGGACTGACAATGGGTAAGGTAACTGAGGTCACAGCAGGTAAAACCTGGGAACAAGTGCTGAAGCCTATTCTGTGGGTTTAGGCAGACTCCCCGGGACACAGCCAGTGTCACTTCCTTGCTGCTTTTTGCTGCTGGAAGACCCCAGAATCTTATTATTTCTGGGCTTCTGACTGAGTATTACTTGACCAGCTGGTTTTCAGTCCCATAAGACCTGAACTGGTCCAGGGCAGCAGATCTGCAAGGCCACCTTTGCAATAGTCATGCCTTTTCAGCTGTGATGTTTCCCAGGAGATGTCCGCACCTGGACTGATATGTGGGCAGCCTGTCAAGTGGCTCTTTCCAAAACGTGATGTACATAGATAGGGAGTGCAGGAGCCTTTGTCCTGAATGTCCTCATTTGAAAGTGGTATACTTGCTGGAATGTCTCGACCTCTTTGCTCGGCTTCTCTTCTGCTTACCACAGTTTACTCAGGACCAGCAAGGAGCAGGTCCTTCATGGGTTATCCTCTGAGGCTGACTTCTGGTGGGCTGCAAGCAAGATGTGAAAGGCTGGGCACCCTTTCTCAGAACAACATCCCAGCTTGACAGGCTAGATGGGGTTGCCAAACCATCCTTTTGGTGCAGAGTAAGTATCTGCTGGTCTTTGCTTTTCTTATATAATCCCTATCTTTCCCATTGGCAGAGGGATTCTCTTAAGACCACAGGAAAGAGAAAAGCAAAAGATAAAAGCACATTAATACTCTTTAAAATTTTATCTTTGTAATGCTACACTCTATCCAGTGCAGCTTCTGGTTAAAACCCAATGAATATTTGTTGAATGAATGAAAACTGATGATGAATGAGTTCTTTTAAGACAAATAAAAACAGTTATATACTCCCAACATCCTTGTGGTCAATAGTGGAACACATGTTGATAAGGGTCTCATAGCATTATATTACCTGTAACATCCAGCTATCTGGTTTTGTGTAAATAAATATGTCCTAAGACGAGTGAATTACATAGTGACATGATTTTTAGCATTCTCCATTATTAAATGATACATAACTGTATGTATTCTTCAAGAAGCTTGCTGGCAATTTATAGCAGACATCTTGTAGACATTTTAATATTTTACAGAGAAGAAATTAAAACTCCTTTGTTAACTGTCAAGTTAAGTGATGATGTAGCTGAGAGCAAAGAATTTTCTTTTTTCCTCATGAAGAGCAGTTATAGGAATACATTCTTATGAAAGAAGAAGTTGTACTGGACAAAGCTAAGCATGCAAGAAAGATGTTGTTCAAGGCTGTTGAATTAGGGCAGAAAGACCAGAACCAATTCTGCTGAGACAAAGATCAGGTGAGCTTTTGAGGAATGGGATGAGCTAGTGAACAATGCTGGAAGGCTTGGGTGGGGAGGTTGATCCATAGATATGTTGAATTTTGAGTTTGAAAATGGGTTACTTTGATTATACCATCAGGCTTGCTGGTGAGTGCTCATGAAATTAGGCTCACACTCTGTGAGAAAGGTTAGGAGAGTAGGTATAGTTTTCCTTGATGGTGAGATTTCAAAAACATGGCTCCCAGCTTCTTGAGAAAGGTATACATGAGTTGTAAAATTGGCAAGAAATAAGATTTGTATATTTTAAGATGGTAGGGAGAAGTTTGTAATTATAAGTTTTCTAAAGAAAGCACTCTAAGAAGCTAGACAAAGTGGTGCATGTCGGTAGTCCCCAGTGAGGCAGGAATATCGTGAGTTTAAGGTCAGCTAGAGCTACCCAGAAAGTTCCAAGCCAGCCTTGACTACATCACAAGAACTTGTTTCCACAAAAGCAGCAGCAGCAGCAGCAGCCCCAGCAATACCTACAAGTTATTTCAATAAATAGGTTCCCATAGAGAAAAATTGGAGCCTTAAGTTAGTAAGCTTGGAAAATTGGGAGTCACAAGTTTTCCTTATATCTGGTCAATCTGAGAGAACTATTAGGCCATTTTGGTTGCTTTAAACTAAGTGAACAAGTGGTTTCCACTTAGCGTGAATATAATGTTTTTATCCTACTGCTTGTAAATATTTCTTAATGAAGTAAAACACTACTGAATTAGTAACAGGAGACTGCAGCTAATGATTTTATATTTTGCTTTGTGGGACAGTCATTTGGGAATTAGAAAAGATCTTGGGCATCATAGTTCCCACTGCAGAAGTCCCTCAGAATCCCAGTGTCATTGACAGAAAGGCAGTAACTATGGTTCTCTGCACTTGAAAGTGTTAACAGTTCTTATCCTCCCTTTTTTTATATATATATTTTAGGGAAGGGTCTAAAGAGTGTTCAGAGTCTCACTACTGGATTGGAGTCATAGTGATCCAGTTGTCTACAGCTTCCCAAGAGTTGGGATTACAGGTGTGTGCCACCATGCCCAGTCTGTTTTATCCTCCATATTTGTGTTGGGTCAGGTGCCCTCTGTTAAAAATGTTATAAATATGCAGAAATCTTTTCTAAAATGTCTTACTATGGGCTCTTCCTCTGTGTGTTTCTCTCATGGTTTGATGCATTTTCTTTTTAAGAAAATCATCTTTCTTTGCAAATAACTTGGGAGATCTTCATTTCTGTGAATTCCTGGTGTTAGTTTACAGAGTAAACCTTCATGAGAAGTTGGAGGTTTTGGATAAAGGTATGACTGTACAGAAAAAAAGTATTTCAAAGAAAGTAGTCCAGTACTGGGGGTAATGAGAAAATAAGAAAGAATGAAAAGATAAAATAGGAAACCTAAGCTAATTGTATTGGTTGGGCTAAGAAGGCCCTGACACATTTTCACTTTGATGGTATCAGCTATGGAGTTACCAAAACAAGTTGAGCATTGTGAGATTAAGAAAGATCTATCAATAGGGGTTAGTTAAATTAGTCTGAATTGTTGCAGCCATATCACTTAATACAATTTTAGGGCTGCTTCTAACATTTTTTTTTAGACTTCCTATTGGCTATAGTAACCCAGTTGCAAAACAGATATTTGTCAAACCTCATGGAGCATAGTTATTTATGTTAATGAAGAACAATAGCATCATGAGCCAATAATTATCTAGCACTGGATATCATGCATTTCAAACAGTTACTCATATTTCATGATTCAAATAGACTTTTTTTTTGTACAGGGTCTCAGTATGCAACTTGGATTGTGGTAATGCTTCTGTTTTCAGTCTCCCCAGTACTGGAATTACAGGTGTGTGCCATCATGCCTGAACTCAGTGGTGGCTCAGTGTGCCCAGGGGCTTCTGTGGCATGTGGTACCAGGGATTGAAGCCAGTCCCTGTGCTTGCCTAAGCAAGCACTTAGTCCACTGAGCTATATTGTCAGCTCTTCGCATAGACTTTTACATCTTAAGATTAAATGCCTTCTGAGTTATGTTTCATTTTTTATTGAAACACTAATTGTTATTAAGTTCAGCAACAGCAAAAGTTTTTTGTATCACAAGAATATTGAATGAAAATCCTGCTCATCTTTTAATTATTAAATTCTTCACATTTTTCCCCATCAGAAGCTAAATACAGGTGGCTCCTGAGATGTATATTTTATACTTTGATACACTTTATCACTTGGATATAAAATAAACATCTAAGGTTTCTAGTTGAGAGAAGACCCTTTTAATTATGCACAGACAGAGATTACACTGGGCACAGTGGCTGGCACATTCCTGCACTTAGGAGGGTCAGGCAGGAAGGTCACTTGTCCAAGGCCAAGTCAGCTATAAAGCAAGCTCCAGACCAGTCAAAACTACATAGAGAAACCTTGTCTCAAGAAAACAAAACAAAACAGCAACAACAATCTAAACCAAACAAAACCCAAAACCCCACAGATGAGAACCAGAACTAGTGTCTCCTGATGAATACAGTTCTCTTCAATGCATAGTTCACAGTTGATTTTAGAGCTATAGCTTAACCCGTGTTATTTGCATGTTGATGATGCATGTCATGGGTCAAATTATAACAGGTTAATACCTTAAACCTCTACAGAGTTTTAATGATGGATTCTGTTAATATTTCTGGGACATCCTCTATCACACATTGAACTATTTTTCCTAAACTCACACATGCAATGTATTAATTATTGTAGCTGTCCTAATAACCTGTTTTGAATCTGTTTCATTGCTATTTTATCTTTTCTTCTCATTAAAATAATAAATGATATAAAATAATTAAAAAAATATCAAAAAAAGAAGAGAGAGACACTGGTGTGCAAGATGCACGATGCTATGAAGACATGGGGAGAAGGCAGCCAAGAAGAGGGAGAGAGAGAATCTTCAGTAGGAATCCAACCAACCTGCACCTTGCTCATGGACTTCTTGTCTCCAGAACTGAGAACATAAAATGACTCCTGTTTAACTCCTTCCACAGCAAGTCTGTGGTATTTTATTGTGGCAGCTCTGATAGAGTAGCAAGAAAAGAAGAAAAGAAATGGAGGGCCATTCTTTTCAATCTGAGGGCTCAGGAAATTTCCCGATAGATCAAAGGCCCCTTCAAACATTCCATCCCTTATTGTATTGAAGATATCTTTTATTTCCAGTAATTTGCATCTGGTTTGTAAGTTTCCAGAAATTGAAGTATCTAGGTGAGCCTAAGTGAAAGCTGAGAGGTATAGGGAAGCTTCTGAGGTAAGTACATCGACCCTGGTAGTATCAGCCTCAGAAGGCTCTCCTGGGCTCCTTCAGTGGGCCTTAGTAACTAGATATATTGATTTGACAAACAGGTGCTGCATAAATGACTGACAAAGAGTCCTAATAGGGATAAAGAAAGCAAGGGGCTGGGCTGTAGTTCTGGGGCAGAGTGCTGGATTAGGAGGCTCTGAGTTCCATTTCCATTGCTAAAAAAAGAAAAAAGAAAAAAATCCAGACACACATCAAATCAAATCAAACCATGTTAAACAAAAACAAGAAGCCCCCAAATCAACCAATCAAACAGTGCCAAAAGCTATCACACTGTAGCATGTATTAGCATGTTTTATCATTGAATATCCCATCCTAGGAATATTTCTCATATTTACCTGTCACTTGATGGACATCTCAGTTTTTTTCTACTTTTTTTTTGACTGTTACAAGTTATGCTTTTCACATGCTTTTTACTTGTTTTTAGGTTTCATTTCCTGTTGAAACAGTACTGCAGACGTGAATGTCTGTGGCTTGCTGCTCTAGCCGTCAAGCTGAGGTTGTGCACAGGAGACAGACACATTTTGCAGAAGCCTTCTGGGAAAGGCTCTGAGCCCTTCTGCTAACCTCCTCTCTGCTGCCTCAAGAGCGTCTCTTGGGATCCTTGCAGGGTTCCTGGGCTGTAACTGAGCATCTTGCCCTCATTTTTCCTGTTTCCCAATTTGCCTCTGCTGAGCCACTCAGCACATTGCCTGTACTGGGTTCCCAGGCCTTGAAGGCTCTAGATGGATTTTGGTCCCTCAAGTATTCAGTGGACACTGCAAATCCCACAGCTTATCCACTTACCTGTACCTCTGCAAATCTGGTCCAATTTCCAAAACAACGTTACTTGATATCTAAGAAGCAACTGGAAGTCTAAGTTATTTTTACTTGCAATTTCAAGGCTTTTTCCTCTCCCCAGATCTCCTTGGGCTATAAATTAATCTGAGTCAAAACATGCTTTTAGGAGAGGGGGGACTCGAAGCAGGACAAGGACTTGTTCTTTTTGAAATTGCATATAATTTAACATGGTATAACCTTTGAAGAGGAAACATGACCTGCTCAGAGCATCGCAGTGGGATTTACGGAGGCTCGATGTCTGAAAGCCTCATCTCAAAGACGGCAGATATTTGGTTTCAAATTATCAAAACAGTCTTGTACTCTTTTTGGACTTATTTTGACATCTAAATAATAGTTCTGGCATTTCCTTTTAGAATATAAATCAATAACATTGACTTAGTGCATCCTTTTCTCTTATTTTTGTTCCTTACTCTTTTATAATCTTAGATCAAGTATTAATAATTATTTTAAGCCTTAGCTTGGGTTTGGTACTTTGCCACTGCCTGATACAGGAAGTGCCTTCCCCTTACTCTTCCTATTACCAGTTGTCTAGCTCTTCTAAAATATTTTTGTCTTAGAAAAAGATTACATCCATCTTCAAACTCAGAGAAGTAGATGTAGTGGTTGCTTTGAACATCCTTCTTTTCTTTTTTTCCTAGTTTTCCCAATATTAGAATGCAAATATCTCTCTCCTATCCTTTATCATATCTTTCTCTTAGTAATTGGCTCTGATTTCTCTCTACTTGTTGGAGCCAGGATTCCCACAGCTCACCAAAAAATTAGAATTTTTGGGGACATAGATGGTACAGTGTTATTAAGTACCTAGAGATGCTATGGCATTAACTTGGGAGAAGCCCTTTTATGCACTTTTCTGGTTTGTCATTTCTTACACCCAAAGTCAAGTTGAATTATCTGCTGGCCTATAATACTATGTTATTAGTATTAAAAATCTTGCACCAGCTCCAAAATCCTTATGATTGTCTTTATAACTCAGTATGGTGTGGAAAGAAATATGATGTTGGTAAGGCAGAGATATAAAGGAGGTGGGAGAAGTTTAGGGTCAGTCAGACCTAGTTTGGATTTCCAATTTTGCCACTTAAGTAGCCAAATGGCTCCAGGTGAGTTATTTGGCCTTGTAAAACTCATATTTCTCAGCTTGAGCTGGAGGGTGATAATCTGTCCTAAAGGGTTGTTTAGGATTAAATAACATACATACAGCTTTTCTTGAACATTAAGTTTATTCTCTTTATCTTTATGCCTGAATGTCTACATTTTTTGTTGTCTAAACTCTGTATCTTTTTCTTTACTACTCCCTTGAAAAACCCCTTTGAAATTCTCATCTTTGACTCTTTTTTTTTTTGCTAATCCTTCCTAATTTTAGGGTTATTGAAACATTTTATTATTATTATTTTTTTGTGGCACTGGGGATTAAACTCAGGACCTTGTGCTTGTCAGGTGAGCACTTATTCTACTGAGCTATCTCCCCAGCCCCTAATCATTTTGTTTTTGACCTGTTTACAAGTTGACAGTCTAGGAATTTTTCAGGCTGTATCTAGGTTAGATATCTGACATTTTTTTGTAGTGAGCTCACCCACTTCTGACACAGCATCTCTCAGCATATGTAATGCTTTTTGTCTCTGCCACTCTGTAGCCATGAACTTCAGACAAGTAAGAAGACCTTCACTGACTAGATCAAGTGTTTGGTTTATGTGCACCTCATTACCTTAAATTATATACGATTCCATTACAATGGTTTTAAATGACCTTGGGGCCTTGCCATTCCTCTCCCATTATGTGTGGTTGGGGGGGCAGGTGAGTCCAGCTGACCACCTGAGGGGTACCATTGATGGCACCATAGCCTTCCCAGCCTCATGCGCTGTCATGTTAGAAAACATGTGTTGGTATATGTCTTTTTTTTGTTGTTCTTTTTTTAAATTTATTTTTTATTTTATTGAACTACAAATGTCAATCAGACAGTTTCAAGACACCTTAACAAGACAGATTCGATAAATTAATACATTGCAAACTGTTTTCATAATGTTTTGGTATCATACAAGGTGCATACATGATATTATATTTACAGATATTATTTTAGCAGATGTCTCCTTTCAGTAAGTTAAGAGTGTAGCTGCTTACTAATCTTATTTTTTATACCTGAATTATATCAAAAATTCAATAATTATTTTCCTAATGGATGACCATAGTACTAGAAGCCGACATAATATCCTGTCCAACCACCATTAGTGCAGATCTTGCCTCTCATAGGATTATGTAGAAGCACAGCGTTATCTATCCCAACTGTACTGTCTATACATACACATCATGATTTTTTCTTTCTACACCCCTTCCTTTGTCTACACCTGTCAAAGGTGGGCACTCCATTGTCATTCAACTAACTTAGGTGCTTGAACTCAATACCACAATCCAACACAGTCCAGCATTCTACAACAATAGTGAGTTATTTGGTATATAAGTCTTGCTCTATCTAGGTCTTAACCATCCAGCAGAAAAGTATAAAAATGAAGTATACATCGCGGGGCCATAATATTAAGCTGAGCTATAAATGGCTATGGTCGACAACTTTTTTGAATAACTCACTATCGTTGTAGAATGCTGGACTGTGTTGGATTGTGCTGTCGAGTTCAAGCACCTAAGTTAGTTGAATGACAATGGAGTGCCCACCTTTGACAGGTGTAGACAAAGGAAGGGGTATAGAAAGGATGAGTCATGATGTGTGTGTATGGACAGTACAGTTGGGATAGATAACGCTGTGCTTCTACATAATCCTATGAGAGGCAAGATTTGCACTAATGGTGGTTGGGCAGGATATTATGTCGGCTTCTAGTACTATGGTCATCCACTAGGAAAATAATTATTGAATTTTTGATATAATTCAGGTATAAAAAATAAGATAAGTAACAGCTACACTCTTAATTTACTGATAAGAGACATCTGCTATCATAATGTCTGTAAGTATATCATGTATGCACCTTGTACGATACCAAAACAGTATGAAAACAGTTTGCAATGTATTAATTTATCGAATCTGTCTTGTTAAGGTGTCTTAAAACTGTCTGATTGATATTTGTACTTCAATAAATTAAAAAAAAAAAAAAAAAAGAAAAACAGCCAGTCAGTGTAGTTGCAGTTCTCTAGCTTATCTTAAAGGGGGAGCTAAAATAGGCTCTGGAGCTCTAATCTGCATGTCAGAGAGGAATTTAGGCTGCTGATACACTTGCTGTGGGGCTGGAGGTGAAAGTGCAGCGAGAACACTCTGATGACTCCTGGTTTTCAGGGGTGCTGGAGCTTTAGAATTCCTGGTGGCAGAATACATTTCCAATCCTTATTCTCTGAAGGAGAATTGTGTTAGAGATGCTCTTGTGCTTTTCCAAGAATTTTCAGGTTTCTGAATTTATTGTTTTATGTAATCATTTTCTTTGCTAAGTTGTATAGATGCTCTCAGTGTAGTTGAGTTTGGAACAGATTTGTACCTAAAAATCACTCTTACCCTCTGTCTCACTGGTCTTCTGGGTTAGTCTGGGCCATCAAATTGAACCTTTTATCTAATGCAGAAGGATTTTCCCCAGGAGTCCCTGCAATGCCCTCTTTTCACATTTTCTGTTGCCTTCCCATCGTTGGCCCTGTTCTACTTGGTGTAACAGATATTCTAGTATTTTCCTTATGGTCCTCATGGGAAGTATGTGTGTGTCCCATCTACCTCCACAACCTTACCAGGAAGTCTTCTAGGACCATGTAGAAGTGGTATGTATATCATTCAAGTACAGGAACAATTAATAAGATAGGGGTCATTAATGGACACGGTTGAGAAATTTTGGTTCCACATCATTGGAAACAGCTTCATTGGAATGCGCTAGAAATAGGTGGAGATAGGAATCAAAACAAATGTGTAATGCTTTTTGTCTCTGCCACTCTGTAGCTGTGAACTTCAGACAAGTCAGGAAGACCCTCACTGACTAGAGTAAGTGTTTGGTTTATGTGCACCTCATCACCCTAAATTATATATGACCCCATTACAATGGTTTTAAATGGAAAGTTAGTTCCCCACAGTAGATTTTGAATTGGGTGCCTCCCAGAGCCTGTGGTCCCGAGGGATGCAGTCAAGTTTTTGAAATGTTGCCTCAGAGGCCAGCTCAGGGAACAAGAAAAGGTCAAATGGATAAATCTTGGTCCTCTTCCTGCATTAAGACCTGCTTCATTTTGATCAATTTTATGAAGTGAAGATCTATAAAAGCTTCATTCATCAATGGAACTGCTACAAAAATATTGGAAAAATTCTGGTCTATCTGCATAAGTAAAATCATTCTCATCTTGGCCTAGACAAATTTACCTTTATGAATTCTCCAGATCCATCAAGCTGATAATCTCACAGTCCTAAAATAACTTTACTCCTATCCTCGCTTACATGGGTTCTCTTTGCTGGCTATAAGAATATAGTCCCTGGAGTTACTAAACTTGGTTTCATTTAGCAAGGCAATGTGTATGGTTAGGCTAATCATGCAAAGAGGTTATGTTTTTAGTTTGCTAGTGGGCCAGGTACAAAGTAGCTATTAGCTCTATTTCTCATAAAACACGTTTGGATTGAGTGGCTATGGGAAGTGGGCTTCACTTCTGTGAGGTTGGAGAGAAGTAAGCAATGACAGCATGGTTAATTTGGGGCTGTTGAATCTGGCGGGTTCATATATTCGTCCAGATCAAGTCTTTTTTTTTTTTTTGAGTAGTCACCTGGAGATGGGACTGAGCAGTGACAAAGCCATCAGGAGTCACCTACATCCTCAAAGTCATTTCTGCTTTAGAATTCTACCTGAGATACAAGGAATAGAGGTCACTTTGCCTCTGAGGTTTTGGGAGGCTGGGAAGTGGGTATCAGACAGGTCTTGTTCCTCCCCTTTTAGGTACAGCATCACCCTGCAAGTGTGGATTTAAGGGATGTTAATAGAAGAATTAGAGCTTAATTAGATAAGTTACATCTCTGAACATGGCAGTGCATGCATATAATTGTAGTATTTTGTGAGGCTGAAGATGGGTGATTGCAAGTTTGAGCCCAACCTGGGCAGCACAGTGACTTAGCAAGACCTGTTTCAAAAAAAAAAAGAAAAAAAAAGAAAAAAAAGGCTGGGTATGTAGTTTAATGTGGAGGTCTGGATTCAATCCTCAGTACAATAAATAAAAAAGAATAAAAGAATTATACATTTTAAAATGTAAAATATGGGTTTTTCTTTAGTTGAAGGGCATAGATACCCTAGAGTTCATCCCGTGCTCTGCTTCTCAACCACTCTGAACTAAGTTTGCTCCAGCCCTTCTGCTAGGGTGTTTCTGTCTTGGAGTTAACCAACCATGGACTGAATGCCCTTAAGTCATGAGGCAAATCATACCTCTTCTTTAAGTTGTGGATGTTAGATCCTATGCTTCAGGGGTGGGACAACTCACAGCTACACTCATGGACGTGCTTGTTTCCCAGTACAGCTCCTCTGCTTTAAGCTTCTTTTCCCTTCTCAACCTAGTTTGTTTTGCTAGCAATGGTACTGGCATAAAAATGAATTGAAGATCAGCTCTTGAGTGTGGTTCTGAGGAGGGAAGAGATCCTGAACTATTGTAGAATGCACTAATTGGGCTACTCGCTAGGAAAATTAGAGGACATTGTTTAAAAACATTGTTTTCAGGATATAGTCCATATTAAAGACTGTGCACTGAGGGAAAGACAACAATAGCAATCCTCACGCTACTACAGATGACATTCCTGCTGCTGTGGCTTAGCTTGGGAGCTTCACATGCATGTCCACAATTAGTCTTCACAGCTAGCCTGTGAAATTTGTATTAAATCTGTATTTCCAGATGTGGAAACTGAGGCTGTGTAATTAGGTAACCTGCTCAAAATCACATGGTTTACTGGTGGTGGATGACTTCAAAGCCCATATTTTCCCTGTTATCTCTTTGGGCATCAATAGTGGAAAAATGAGATGAATCACCAGAGATTCTGAAAGACTGGACACAAGACACAAGAAGGTAAAGAGACAGTAAAAGTTCAGCTCCTCACCTGCTGTCTTGGCTGAGGTAACAATGAAAAAAGTACTCTCTTCTCTCTCTGTCTCTCTTTCTCCCCTCTCTCTTTCTGTTTCTGTCTGTCTCTCTCCTTTCTTTTTCTCTCTGTCTCCTCTCTTTGTTTGTCTGTCTCTGTCACTCTGTCTCTCTTTCTCTTTGTCTGTCTCTGTCTCTGTCTCTCTGTATCTGTCTCTCTTTCTTTTTCTCTTTCTCTGTCTGTCTCTCTCATTTGGGATTGAATGCAGGCCCTTTGCACTGATTTACAGCTTAATTAATTAATTAATTAATATTTTACTCTGAGACAGAATCTTGATAGCTTGCTTACCCATACTGAGCTTGAATTTACAATCTTTCTGCCTCTCATAGTGCCAAGGTAACAGCAATACACCACCACGCCCAGACCCAGTTCCATTTTAATGATCTGTTCTATATTTTAATCTGGCAAAAATATTCCAACATAAAGTATAATTATGATTCTAGTTCCTCCAAATGAACTTATTTTTATTGTAAAGTAAACACTACATTACATCTGCTTTCAAACATATTGGGAGAAATTTGACTGCTTAATCTTTGATCTACTCATAAAATAGTTGTCATCTTAGAATGAGGGTCACTTTCCTAAATACGTCATGCGAAAGTGTTCTATGAAGTCTGAAAATTCAGGGGCAATTGTTGTCAAAGATATTTTCAATATGTTAAAAACTGAAATAATAGTTTCCATATTTTATAGACATGCTGTGCCATCATATTTTGGGGTATTGGAGTCTATCAGATAACCTTTTTATTTCTGAAGCTTGTATTTGTCGCCTTCCCAGTGATGCACAAGCCTCCATGGAGGAAGAGTGGAAGCACCACTCTTTCCCCATGGTCGTTTGGACGTTGGGAGACAGACTGTGCCAATCAGATTTCCTGGACACTTGGATCTGGGTCTGAGAATTATGAATAATTAGGGCATGTGGGAATCTGGAAGTCATGGAGTGGAGCCAATTGGGCTGTTCTCTGCTACACAGTGAAGTGAGGCAGAGAATAAAATTATGCAGAGCTGGGGGAATTAAATCATTAGACGAGAAGCAGAGGTAAGAGCAAAGAGAACTGGTAGACTCCAAGTTCTGCAGTCCCTCCTGATGTGTCCTTATCTTTAGGCTCAATGAGGGACCACATTAGCTTTTGTATAAATCTCCTTTTCTGATTAAGGCAACTGAAATTGGTTTCTGTCGCTTGTTATACAGAGAATTTTGACTAGGATAAGTTTGATTACATTTCTATCATCACAGTTGGACAGGTCTTGGGCAAATGCTTGCACTAAGAAAATTCTAGAAATTAAAAAAATTTGTGATGAACATTTAAGGAGAGGACCAATACAGATAGAAGTTAATAAAGTGAGATGTAAAAGTGAAGTGAGAAGTGGTATGTTTCTCTTTTCATTTTCAGGAAGACCTAAGGTCATTGCATCGAAAGTTGGGAGAACAAATTATCAAAGTGAGAAATTGTTGGTAGCCAACAATTGTTTGCTGATAGGTTGTTTTCAGCTTCTCAGCTTTCTTGAACACAATCGTAAAACAATTAAATAGGCCACATGTACTGTTGTGACTTTCACATGAAACATTGCTGTGTGTACTATTAGGCTTTTTTTTTTTAAAAGAAGATCTTTTAATTTCCTTTTAACTTTCTTTTTCTCTATTTTCCTTAGTTCTCTCATTTCTTTGAATCTGAGGAATATTGGCTCCTGAACACCCCTATGGGTATAAAAATGTGAAGATATTCATATCTCATATATAAAATGATGCATGTAATCTTTGTATATTCATTTGTATACTTAAAATCTTCTCTGGATTATTTATAATACTTAATCCAATAGAGGTTGCGAGAGCTTTTTTACCAAGATGACACCAAAGGAGAAGAAGGAAGCCCCTGCCCCTCCCAAAGCTGAAGCCAAAGCAAAAGCTTTGAAGGCCAAGAGGATTGTGCTGAAAGGCACCCACAGCCACAAAAAGATAAAGATACAAACGTCGCCCACCTTCCTCCATCCTAAGACACTGCAGCTCCGGAGGCATCCCAAATACCCTCAGAAAATCACCCCCAGGAGAAACAAGCTTGACTACTATGCCATTATCAAGTTCCCCCTCACCACAGAATCAGCCATGAAAAAGACTGAGGACAACAACACACTCATGTTCATTGTGGATGTCAAAGCCAATAAGCACCAAATCAAACAAGCTGTAAAGAAGCTCTATGACATTGATGTTGTTAAGGTTAATACCCTAATTAGGCCTAATGGAGAAAAGAAGACATATGTTTGACTGGCTCCAGATTATGATGCATTGGATGTTGCCAACAAAATTGGGATCATCTAAACTGAATACAGCTGATTAATTCTAAATATATACTTCTTTTCTCAGTTAAAAACAATTCTTAACCCAATAGAAACACTCTATGCTAATCATTGTTGTACTGCATTATTTAGTGAATAACAAACAAAAAATCTTCATATGTTCTGTGTGCATGGAATTCTTTTTCAAGTATTTGTGATCCACAGTTTGTTGATTTAGTGGATGCAAAATTCATGGGTACAGAGTTCTGACTATGTCTATGCTTATGTTTGCATCTACCTTTGTATCTACAGGCAACTAAAGCCTAGGACCAGAAACAGAGACCAAGGAATCATGCAGTTCTGGGTTAGAAGAGATCTCTTTATGATGACTGAAATGGTCTATATCTATGCTGTTCAACATGGCAGCCATTAACCATACATGACCCTTGAGTACCTGAAACATGTGATTAGCATGACTGAAGAACTAAATTTTAAATTTTATAACATTTTAATGAGTTAAAATTTGAATTTAAATAGCTACATATGGTTGCTGACTACTAAAGCAGTGCAGCTTTAATCTATAAATACACTCTATAATTTTTGTTCTTGGTATTGTTAAGACATCATTTGTGATGTTTGGCAGGGTTTTGTAGTGGTTTGAATTGCCTATCTGTTTTTCCCAGTTCTCTCATTTACCACTTGAAAAAGATCAGTGGTTGAGAGACTAGTTGTACAACCTCTTGATTAAATTTGATTTTGTTCTTTGGGTAGGAAACTCTGCCCTGATTTTAGCTTATTCAAGCTGGGGGTTCTGTGGTCAATGTGAGTGAATTGTGGCTTTCTACTCTATTGCTGGCATTTACAAAACTGACTTGATGCTGAGGTCAGTCAAATGAGACCTGGAAAGAAGGGTATGTGCTTATCTTTCAACTTGTTTGAAGACCAAACCACAACCATGTTGGGATCAAGTGGCTAGCAAGATAGAAGCAAACTCTAGGGAGACTTCATTCTGGTTCACCGCAAAAACCTCAATGTTGATATCCTGTTCTTTTCTTTGTGGACCATAATGACAGATTCTAGTGAGTCTTGATTGCTATGAAGAGGTTCCTTGAAGCGGGAAGCAGTGTATTTACTACATATCACCATTTTTGCTGTTGTGCTACTACTTTTTAAAAATGAGCTGAGCCCAAACTTTTCTATAGGGGGTGAATTAGATTACTACTCGCTCTGATTTTTGTAGGGTGATTTTGTTTGTTTGATCCAAGTTGGAATGCTGGATACAGAGATGGAGGCCTTTGGAATGTGACTAACTGCATTGGGCCAAATTGGACAAAAAATGTAGATCTGTCACAGAAAACACACTTTATCCTGAGATGGCTGATAAGGTGTTCATTTTGTTGTTTCTGACTAGGTTTCTTCCTCAGACTGGCCATTTGGTTTCCTTGTTTGTGGCCTGCTGTGAAATTCTGATTCTGATGACTGGATCATTTGATTTTGTACATCTTGAACATCTGTTGCTGTAATTACCCACAAGTTTGGTAAATCCAGTCAATATATAAATGAAGGACCATTTTGTAGTGAAAAAATATATATCTCTATATACAACATAGGATAGATATACAGCCATTTTCTCTTAGTTCAATGAGAAGAAAGATTTGTAGTAGTAGCATTTAGACAAGGTATCATGTTGCACTTTGTACTATGAATAACTAGTATGAAGACAACAATATGTAATGTATTAATTATTGTAACTGACCTACTAACCTGTTTTGACACTGTCTCATTGCTATTTCTATCTCAATAAAATTAATTAAAAATATATATAAGTGGTGGTTAAGATGGAATGTCAGATTGATTGGATGTGGGATATGCTGTGGGGAGTACACTTCTAGATGTGTCTGTGTGGGTCATAGAATCTTGGTCTTGGGTCCACTCAGTCTCTTGCCCTTTCCTCTCTGGCGCTAACTCACTGCTCTGTTTCCCAGACTCAAAGAACTAAGCAACTTTGCTTCACCATGTCCATCTGACAGGGTGTCTCTGCCGTACAGCCAGCTGCCCAGGGGTACAACTGTCAGCAAATTAAACCTGTCCTCTTTGCATTATGAGTGCTGTGTCTCTGTGATGAAAAAGATGACTGTGTGTTGTGAAGACTTCTCTGATTTTCCTAAAAAGGGTGGGAAAATGCCTAAGTACTTTGAATGTCTGATGCTTGCGCTGTCTGCAGCTGAACAGAGCAGCTGTTCAGCTGGTGTGAATAGGTAAGTGTTCCTGCATGGGGGGGGGCAGGTAGAAAGCACAGAAGTGGGAACGAAGACAGTTGGAAGTCTGGGGCCACTACCTGCAATTGTTGTTGCATGTTCTTCTTTCAAGAGAGCACAGGAAGACCTGATGTCTGTCCCCCAATTAAATTGTGGCTGTGCATCTCTCTGCATTAGTCCTATGTTCCATGTTAATATTGGGTAGAGAATAGCTGAGTAAGGTCAATGAGTCCACGATGTTTGAGAGCTACAGCAAAAGGGCTGCGTTGCACAAAGTCCTCTGTGGATTTCACCTTGGCCCAAGCTCGGGGAAAACACCACTGCATGAACTCCCCAGGCCTCCTTCTCCTATGTCACAGTTTTACCCTTAGCTGACTCAAGGTGAAGATGAGAACCCTCCAGTTTTCTCCCTTTATCTTTCTGATCACTTCATAATTTACTAATTTATTCATTCATTCATTTCTTGAGCACGAGTGGTATACCTGCAACATTCAACGGAGATACAGATGTCAATGAGATTCACAAAGCTAGTTTTGGGCTGATACAGAAAGTGTCTCAGAAACATGTTTTTCTCCCCTCAAAGCTGTTTTAAGAGCGATGGGTGTGTGTGAGTTGGGCTTCATGTGAAAGCTGAGGCATTTGAAAGTTGAGGTATCTGAGAGGTGGATGTGTGCTGTGAAAGTTTGGGTATTTGTTGTGAATACTGGACATTGTGGTGAGGCTGTTTTGTGAATGAGAATGAGTGATGTGTGTGTGTGTATGTGTGTAAATGTGTGTGTGTGTTAATGAACAAGAAACAGTGTTGGAGATACACTTTAAGCTCTCACTTGGACTGGGCCCAGCCCCTCATCTTCAGGTGAACCTGGGCTATGATGTCACAATTACACAGCCACCGTCCTTTGGGATTCACCCCTCACTCCTAATCTCCTCATTTTGGGCAGCTGAACTAAAGGGATGAGCAGCACAGTTTGTGATAGCAAAATCTTGGAAACAAGATTTTGTCACATGAGGAATGGTTGAAAAAGATGTGGTATTTTTGGAGCATTACTCAGCTATAAGGTATGACAAACTTGAAGCATTTATATTGAAGTGGATGCCACCTGATCATATACTCATAAGTGAAATAAACCAGGCACACATGTGCAAATATCATATAATCTCCCTAGTATAAGAAGTCAAAAGAAGAAATGCAAATAGAAATGTATAATAACAACCAAGAGAATTTAGTCAGATAGTTAGGGGAAACTGAACAGCATATGCTGCATGGTATTAATCAGCTTCTCTTCTGGATGGTTAACAACCTAAGCTCACAGATCAAAAACTGGAGAAATAGAAGGGCCGCAAGGTCAGCCAACATTTTGGCCCTTGCCTTTCAAGGTCAGTGAAGACTCAGGACATAGGACAACCTATACTGTAACATCATGGAACTCAGCTGTGCCCCAAATTTTATGATCGAGGAGATTATGGAGCCACAGAGGAAGGCGATTGATGATCTATAGTGTGCCTAAGGAGAGTCACATGGAGAGAAAACTTTCTCTCAGGCTTTCACAGAGAGCAAACTGGTCAAGCAATGGCTGTGACTTATCCACATGGCTGACATAGACAAAGGATCTACAAAGTGAGGTATGGAGATACAGTACAAACCCTGAGGGAACTTGACTGACCTCATCAGATACAAAAGTTAAATTTTTTGTTATATAGGTCTTGCTTTATCTTTGTCTTAACCATCCAGCAGAAAAGTATGAAAATGAGTTTGGAATATAAGTCTTGCTCTGTCTGGGTCTTGACCATCCAGCAGAGAAGTATGAAGATGAGTTTTACAACATGGGGCCATGGTAATAAGATGGGCTGTAGATGGCTGCGGTCGACAACTTCTTCAGATGACTCACTGTTGTGGAATGCTGGACTGTGTTGCGTTGTGTCATTGAGTTCAGGCACCTAAATTGGTTGAATGACAATAGAGTGCCCATCTTTGACAGGTGTAGACAAAGGAAGGGGTATAGAAAGGAAGAATCATGATGTTTGTGTATGGACAGTACAGTTGGGATAGGCAATGCTGTGCTTCTACATAATTCTATGAGAGGCAAGATTTGCACTAATGGTGGTTGGACAGGATATTTTGTTGGCTTCTAGTATTATGTTCAACCACTAGGAAAATAACAAAGTAGAAAGTATTAATTATTGAATCTTTGATATAACTCAGTTATAAAAAATAAGATAAGTAAATAGCTACACTCTCTTAGTTTACTGATGGGAGACATCAGCTATAATAATGTTTGTAAGTATAATATCATGTATGCACCTTGTACGATACCAAAACATTATGAAAACAGTTTGCAATGTATTAATTTATTGAATCCATCTTGTTAAGGTGTCTTAAAACTGTCTCATTGATATTTGTACTTCAATAAAATCAAAAATAAATAAATAAGAAAAAAATAAAATAAAATAAGGCCATAATAATAAGTTAAGCTGTAAATGGCTATAATCAACATCTTCTTCAGATAACTCACTATTATTGTGGACTGCTGGACTGTGTTAGATTATGTCACTGAGTTCAGGTACCTATAACGGTTGAATGACAATGGAATGCCCATCTTTGACAGTTCTAAACAAGAAAAGGGGGATACAAAGGAAGAACCATGCTGCGTTTGTATAAACAGTACAGTTAGGATAAATATGAAGTACTTCTGCATAATTCTATGAAAGGCAAGATTTGCATTAGTAGTGGTTGGACAGGATACTATGTCAGCGTCTAGCACTATGGACAACCACTAGGAAGACAGCAAGGTAGAAAGTATTAATTATTGAACCTGTACTATAGTTCAGCCTTAAAAAAATAAGTATACTGCTACATTCTTTTAATTCATTGATTAGAGACATCTACTCTAATAGTGTTTTTAAGTAGAATACCTTGTACTACGACAAACCACTATGAAAATAATATGCAATGTATCAATTATGGAATCTGTCCTGTTAATTTGATTTGAAACGGTCTCATTGCCATTTATTCTTCAATAAAAAATAGTTAGGGTAGATGTACAGCTACTTTCTCTTAATTCAATGAGAAGAAAGATTTGTGCTAACAGAGTTTGAACAAGATATCATGTTTGCATCTAGTACTATGAATATTCACTAGGAAGACAACAGTATGCAATGTATTAATTGTTGTAACTGTCCTACTGACTTGTTTTGAAACTGTCTCATTGCTGTTTCTCAATAAAATTAATAAAAAAGTCAAAAATTCTACAATCCTTAAACTGAAGTATAAGAAGTAAAACCATATTGTTATGTTAAGCTGTAAAGGACTCAAATAAACAACTTCTGATATTGCCAGACATATGGCAAACCCAATACTATTATGGACTACTGGACTATTTGGGAATATTTTGCTGAACTCGCACACCTATAATATTTAATTGACAAAACTAAACAAAAAAGGGAATACAAATGTATGACCATTTTGTATCTGTATATTCAAAATAGGTAAGATAGATATACAGCTAGATTCTCTTAATTCAATAAATAGAGGGATCTGTTCTAATAGTGTTTGTAAGTAGAATATCATGTCTGCATCTTGTACCACAATTAATCACTAAGAAAACAATTTGCAATGTATTAATTATTGAAACTGTCCTGTTAATTTGATTTGAAACTGTCTCATTGCTATTTGTGTCTCAATAAAATTATGGAAAAAAAGAAAGAAAGGGCCACAGTTCTCAGCAGATGCGTGTACACCCATATTCACACAGGCATCATTCACGGTGGCTACTGAGTGGAAGCAATGCACCTGACACTGCTGCATAAATGGATCAGCACGCGGTGGTCCGCCCATATGATGAAATATTCAGTTTAAAAGTAAGGGACTTCTGGTGTGTGCTGCAAGGACACGGCAGATGAGTATCATGGATTCATCTGGATATGGATGAATGTCAAAGACATTATTATTTCACTTAACACAATGAAATATCTGAGATAAAAGGACAACTAGTGTGTGATTCCACTTCTGTGACATTCTTTTAACGGTTAAATTCATACAGATGAAAAGTACTATCATGGTTTCTATGAGGGGAGAGGGAAATGGGGAGAGATCATTTTGTGGATGTAGTGCTTTAGTTGTGTAAAACGAAGCTCTGGCAGTGGATCACGGAACCGTCTGCACAACAATGTGCATATACTCAATGCTACTGAGCCACACACTTAAAAGTGATAAGGAAGCAAATTTCTTGCCCTATAAAATTTGGCATTTTGGGATGTATGTCGGCTTCTAGTACTACGGTCATCCACTAGGAAAATAATTATTGAATTTTTGATATAATTCAGGTATAAAAAATAAGATAAGCAGCTGCACTCTTAATTCACTGATAAGAGATATCTGCTAAAATAATATCTGTAAATATAATATCATGTATGTACCTTGTACAATACCAAAACGTTATGAAAGCAGTTTGCAATGTATTAAATTATCGAATCTGTATGGTTACAGTGTCTTGAAACTGTCTGTTTGACATTTGTATTTCAATAAAATAAAAAAAAAAAGTGATAAGGATGCAAATTTCTTGCCCTATAAAATTTAGCATTTTGGGATATAATTCCAGGCCTTACTCCCCAGACTGACTTATTATACATTTAGCACACTTGGGTGTCCTTTGCTGTCCTTGACCTTTGCCCAGGATGGTGTGCTGAGAAAGTCTCTAACAAAGGGAAAATGAAGTCATTCATCAGGGAGGGCATTAGCTAGGTTGGTGTATGAAGGAGCAACAGTGTTGGCCTCTCAAATGGCCTCCTGTAACGTGGTACAGGCCATACATCCGGTACAGGCAGACAGTTCTTACTCAAGAATTCAAATGTAATTGTAGGCCAGATTGACAACAAATTCCTTTCCCCATGGTAGTGGACTGAGCTTTACTTTTCTATGTTTACAGGGTGCCAACATAAGTTGCTTTTGTGTAGTGTTTTTCTGAGTCAGTGAAGCCAGGCATTTTTATTCCCCATGATGAAATGGAAATAGTGGGGTCAATCAGGGTCAGAGCACTAGCCAATCCTGAATATGGTGTTTTATTGGTTTCATTTCCTTTCCCACCTACTGTCTGTGTACCCCAAGTCCAGTTTGTTTGAACTGTGAAAATTTAGGGGTGTGTGTGTGTGTGTGTGTGTGTGTGTGTATGTGGTTTTTCTTCCTTATGACCCAAATCAGATGTATGGAAAAGGCATGTGCCTGACCTGTGGCAGTAGACTCATCCATCTGTGCCACCTTGGTCCTAGCCTGAGATCTGGCCTCTCCATCTGAGGCTCAGGTCATATTCCATAGTCATTTCAAGGTGAGTTGCTTCCTTTCAAGTCCTTTGATATTTTGACTTAAGCTGGTAACCCATTTGAAACATCAGCCAACTCAAGTAACAGCTGAGGCCCTTTTTTATGATTTGTTCATCTCATATTTCTGGATGGATTTAATTTTTGAGGCAATGTTCTATGAATCACCTTTGAAATGAGAATTTATCAGCGAAGGGACTATTCTCTTTCAGTTGTCAGAATAAGAACCAATGTAGCTCTCTGAAGTCTTATTTCCATAGTCCTTATTACACTACAAAAATGGGTACCTGCTTCTGCCCCACTTCTCCCCAAATTGGAGAACTATACCTCATTTCTATTTCTGCAAAGAGCAGCACAGCAATTCTCATCTTCCCCTTTAGTCTCTGTACCTAGTTGCTGATCTGCTGTCCCACTGTTGTCTTGGTTCTGTTACTACTTGTCCTATGACTGTGAGTTTCTGCTCTAAATTGAGCATGACAATCCTGAGAGTTAAAGTGAATCTCAATGTGTGAAAAATCTTTATTCATTTGAAAATGCTATGCAAACAGATGTTATTTTCTGTTTAAAAAATGCAAGATTGGATAGTTGTCTCTCTATAGACTCACTGGTTGGTGGTGAAATGTGATTGATATATGGTTATTGTCTAAATTAAAAAATATTACAGTAAAAGACACTTTGACCATTAAGCCTTTTCTCCTTTGTTTTAAACACACTTGTTCCACCATTCTTAGCACTTCTGAAGCAGTTCTGGAAGTCCTCTTTTGTGAGTGTCTTTACCAGGTGTGATAAAACTATACAGTGAATGCTGCGGCTGAGATGTAACAGAAATGAAGACTTCTAAAAAAATTAGTGTGTTCTCATTAATCTTTTTCACTAGACTGCCAGTGTGGGACTTCTGGTTCTTTTCATTTTGAATCAATTTTGGATATTGTGACATCCAGGGCTGTAACTACAGGCACTCAGGAATGAAGACTCCTAGAAATATTTCACAAGGTGGCAAGAGTGAAGGACTAAGTGTGTTCAGAGCTAGGTGACTGCATTTTGAGGGAGATTAATGGCAATGTGTGTTTTACTATAATAAATTAAAACTCTTTTTCAAATATTCACCTAATTTTTTGATTGGGCCACATAGACATCTTGCTCATGCTGGAATCTTTAAGAATTTAATAATTGTGAATATTTCCTCTCTCTTTTGGCCTTCTTTGCTTTCTGCTGAGGAGGCAAAGAAAATTGGCTCTTATCTCTTTTTTGTTTTGGGCAGGTGGACATCAGTGTTTGGTGAGGGTCCTTGAAGCTGCTCTCCTTTCAGTCTCTGCTGTTTGTCTTCAACTGAAGTGATGCTCTGAGTACAAAGGCATTGGAGAACTGGGTGGTCTCTGCACTGTGACTCACAGAGGCTGATATGAATCTGAGGGCCATTCTTTTGCAGTTGCTTCTGACCTGGGGAAGGATATGGGCTACAAGGCCCCAAACCCAAGGGTGCAGGATGGGAGGAGGCCAATTAGGCCGGTGGGGTTGGTGGGAACACACACTTTCCCATCATCCTCTCTAGTCTTGACCCGGCTTCGCCCTCAGTACTCATTCTGCCCACCTAATAGTGCAGGCTGCATTCCCAGCTCCCAAAAAAGTTAGTATCCACTCTGTGGTTTGTTTGAAAGTTTGAATTTGGTTGTGTGACTCAAACCACTTGTGCCTGACTTTGGCTGGTGGTGCCTTTGAGGAGTTTTTGGAGTGGTGAGAAATTCTCTCAATATTGTGAGGTGGGAAGCCTTCCTATTGATTTTACTGTACTTTGTACAGTTTCTCAAGGTTTTTGGCAGCTTGGTGATGGTCTGAATCTTTGAGTAATATAAAAATTCAATGAATGTGGCTAAATAATCCCTTAGGTGTGTAGTTCACTGCCTGGGAACCTGAATGTTTAATCTTTGTATTTTACTGTTCACCAGAAATCTCGAGTGGATGACTAGCTCATTAATGTAGTGTTTCTCTCTGACCTTTGCTTTTGAAAATTACTACCCTTTGACAGCTTTTTGGCAGTCTCTGTGTGGAGGCAACTGAAAGGATAAACTGTGAAAATTGTCACCCTACTTGGCATTTGAAGGCACTGTCTCAGAAGAGTAGCTGTTGTACAAATGATCTGTTCTGTCAAGAACTTGCGGGAAAGAAAAACGAGCTTCTGTATGTTATGAGGTTGCAGAAAAGTCAAGCTCGAGGGGAAACAATGTCAGTGAACTCAGGAGGTGAACGCATTGTAAGGGTCAAAGAATTGAAATGGAAGTTCCTATGTTTTGATGAAGTTTAAGAAGCTAGTATAAGGAAATAGTCTTTTTATAAAAAGAAAGCTTTTGTTTTGAAATACTCACTGCTTCACAGAAATCAGCCAAAAAAAATGCTGAGGCAAATGTAGCATTCACCTCTACCATGTCTTGTGTAATTGTGTTATAATAGTAAAACCAAGAAGTGAGGCAAAGTAATTTTTAAGCAAGCTAAGTAACCCTTTCAGAGCATGAAATCGCATTTCTATTCAGAAACAGCATCACCTAAGCCACTGCTCTGCATCCATAGCCATTTGTCATTTAATAAGCTGATTCATTCTGAAAACTGCAGTCTTAGGGGATTTTGTCATTGCGGGAAAATCATGGGTGCATTTACACAAATCTAGATAGTATAGTCTATTATACATTTAATATGATTGTTGTATCATAGAGCCTGTTTGTTGCTTTTAAGTTACAAACCTGCTAATCATGTGCAGTAAAAATATGTGCTAGAAGAAAATTTTAATTTCTTTCATAATCTTATGGGACCACACATAATGACATGTGCTGTCATTTACTAAAATATTGGGTTACAGCCCTTATGTATAGGACACTGGAAATATAAACAATTCAGCTCTGGTTCCTCCCTTCAAGAGGCTTACAGAATAATTAAATAATTTATTTAGTTGACATGAAATAAATAGTTGTACAGATAATTCATTAGGTACAATTATGTTAATTGCTATGAAATGAAAATACACTCAAAAGAGAAACATCTCAGAAAGAAACCTTAAAAATCTCCAGCTGTTTAGGAGCCTTATTTTACGATTTTCCAGAGTCTACAGTAGCTGCAGCTTTGGAGTTTGCTCTATTATGACATTTATATTTGTGCTCCCCATTTGTTGACAGAAGTCAAGAATGCCCTATAGAATTGAGGGACATTGATGACTGTGCCCACGTTGGCAGCTTTTGAGTACATTATTAACACATCCCAATAATTTAGCTGCAGAGAGAGAATGAGACCTCAGACATCTGCACCTTCTTATCACCAGCAATTAGGAGTGATAACCCTAAAATAGATGCCTTATAAGGGGGAGGGATTCTTAGAAGCTGGCTGTGTTCTAAGAGACCCTAAAATGTCTTTCTGATTGTAAAGCTTTCTGCCTTTGCTTTGAGAGGGCAGCTTTGGCAAGCCACACAGAATTCAAATGCGTAAGACTCAGCGATATGATCTAATTTGGAATCCTTACCGTTTAAGTGAAGAGAGGAACAATTGCATTTGTGTTCCCTGTTGAGCGCAAGACACGGTATCCAGGCAACTCAAGTTTGAATACACACAAGATAGCGGCCCACCCGCCGACTTGGTAAACTCCACACAGGTGGCGGAAATAATACCTGGATAAATATCCCTGGTCTCTTAGGACATTTTCTTTATATCAACATTTGCACTAGGAGGTTCTCACATCTCCCGGCTTTTGCCAAGCAAACAATGTACTTCAGAGAAGTGGGAAACAAAGGTTTGCCAGAAGTTGCTGGGGAGTAGTTGGCCTTCTCAGTGACGTGTACAGCTGGGTTATCATACTTATTGTCAGCTCCAGTTCTTATAAGATGTGGCCACAAAGTAGGATACCTGTCCAAGAAATACCTACTATTTAGAAGTGCTGACTTGGTATTTTCTCAAGTGTAGCGTCTTTTGTAATTTTTCATTACTCATTTAATGTTCTGCATCGCTGGTGGCTGAACCCTTCAGTGTAACTTAGAGTGCTGTGTTTGACCACCAGAACATTCCAGTAATTGGCTTCTGTCATAAAAGTAAATAAAACAGAGGAGAAAGTCTCACAAAGCCCAGATTGCCCTCAATCTTTCTTTTCCTTATGGAGAAATAAATCTTAGGATTGGTTGATAACTTTCATGATGTTTATTTCTTTGTTAAAATTTACTTTTATTAAAAATTTAAATTCCAACTTTAAATAATGTCTTTCAGAGTGTTGGAGTCAGTTTGGGAGACATTTTGTAGTGGGGGATTGAACTCGGGGCCTTTCACTGAACTGAACTACAGCCCGCTGCCCTTTATATTTTTAAATTTTTGAGTCAGAGTGTTCCTAAGCTGCTGAATGCTGGTCCCTGAACTTGTGATCCTCCTGTCCGTCTCAGTTCCTGAGTATGTAGGGTCACAAGCGCAGTATTGTATGCATTTGAAAACTTGTTATTTTAATAAACTGGATGACAAGGAGACAGTGTCCTTGACACTGAAGCCTAATGTATGGATTCTAATGGACTAGGTCATAGAGGAAGGACCCATGTGACTCCCAGGGATTGCACTGCTTCCTGCACATATCTAGCTCCACGTGCACACTGCCTGCATTTGCACTGGAAACTTGCATTAGGGGCTGGGTTTTAGAAAATATAGATCTGATTTTGCATACTGGCTGTACCACTTCTCTGAGTCCTTGGGCAAGCAGTGGTCTGAACCCTATTCTCATCTGAGAAATGGGAATGAGATCTACTGCATTGATGGAAAAATTACTGGTAGCTTACCTTTTAGAACTTTTCTCAGGACCTGAGCTGTTTTTTCTTGTGGACTGCTTAGACTCTAGTTAGAATGTAAGCCACACAAAGACAAGGATTTGTTTCACTGCTGTAACCTCATGCCAGGCACATAGAGGGTGCTTCATAAGTACTGACCACATTTACAATTTAAAAAAATTTATATATTTTTCTGTATTAGTATAAAGTGGAAGAAAACAGTTTAAACATTTACAAAATGAAGATAAGACATTTATAAAATGAAATTATT
Source organism: Ctenomys sociabilis (assembly GCA_004027165.1). Taxonomy (NCBI): domain Eukaryota; kingdom Metazoa; phylum Chordata; class Mammalia; order Rodentia; family Ctenomyidae; genus Ctenomys; species Ctenomys sociabilis. Next base: position 25,445 of record PVKA01011722.1, on the reverse strand, counting down.
GGAGAAAATTGTACATCAACATGAATTATCTACATTTTAATTTTGGGCATTAATTTTATATTTAATAAGTGTAACATTTTAGCTAAGAAGTTATAACTCTCCTCTTTAGCTAATGCTTTTAAACATTCCTGAAAGTGACATAGCTGTTTTTGATCTTCAATTAATATGGATATACATTTAATACAATTATGTGGTTTTTGATTTCCTAGTGAATATGGCAGACTTTTAATTTTTGTATTTCTTCTTTTTCTTTTCTTATTTCTGTCTTACTATGCCTTAAAGGCAAAATAGTGTAATGCTTTTCTTTTCATTTTTATGTATTTGGCATAGGGTCTCACTATGCAGCTCGGACTCAGTGATTCTCTTGTTTTCAGCCTTCCCAGGGGTGGCATTACAGGCATGTGCCATCATACCTGAACTAGGTCACCGGCTCAGCACGTTCTGGGGGGTGTGCTCGGTGTGGCATGCAGGACCGGAATTGAATGCTGGTCTTGCCAAAGCAGGTGCTTAATCCACTGAACTATCTTGTTGGCCCTTATAATGCTTTTGAAATATTTCTGAGAATCAATAATACAGGAGTATGTTAGCTTGTCAGCGAAAATTTTGAATAAATCCAGAGTACTGTATTTGTTTAGGAGTTAAAGAGAGCTTAAGTTCTATAGCCAATTATTAATTACCTGATCTCCAAATTAACAAAGTCTAGTTTCAACTAGGAATCAATTTGGAGGACCAACATATGTCTACTAGGAGTGAGTGAGCATTGATATTTTGCTAGTTTTGGGAACAGCTCATCCACCTACCACCAGATGGCAAAGGCACTCCATCAAAGTCTGCAGGTGGGGGCTTCTGCTAAAACAGGCTTGTCACTTTTGGGGACTGGATGGTTTTCATTTTTCTGGATGCAGAAAAGAGAGCAACTCATGAGTTCTTGTGTTTTAAATTTTTTATGTAAGGATTAAGGAACATTTTGTTACAGTTACTGGCTCTGTTTGTACACATAAAATGTCCAAAGGGTTGTTATGATTTTTTAAACCTTTAAGGGAATGGCCCTGATGGATTAGTTTGACCCCCTGCCTTTTTGCTAAACTCCAATTTCCCAACTTACTACTTCTGGTCTTCCTGTTTAAGTCGTTTCACCTCAGCCATCCATTGTGGGATCACTATGGTAAGATCATAATTAAGAGCAAGGGTGTTGGAGAGTAGCATCTCTGTAAGTCCAAACCATTCCATTCAGGTTAGCTATGCAACCTGCCCATGCTTCTGATTTCCACCAAGTCAAAATACCTGCTTTGCAGAATGGCTGGGGGTGTGGGATAAGGGGGTGTAGGTGGTACTCCTGTCTAGCACCTATGCTAGACACAGGCTCACATCAGGCTGTTTACTGTTAGCTGCAGGACACTGCCACTCAGCATGTATTATCCTTGGGTAAAAAGGCATGGGAATGCAATGTTCTATGTCCCTCTCTGATACATTGAAACTTCAAGGACACTGAAATATGCCTTAGTTATGGCACATTTGCCAGCTGCTCCTTCTCCCTCCCTCCCTCTTTTTTTTCCATTTATTTTTATTTTATTAAAATACAAATGTCAATCAGACAGTTTCAAGACACCTTAACCATACAGAGTCGATGAATTAATACATTGCAAACTGTTTTCATAACGTTTTGGTATTGTACAAGGTGCATACATGAAATTATATTTACAGGTTTTTTTTATAGCTGAATTATATCAGAGATTCAATAATTATTTACCTAGTGGATGACCATAGCACTAAAAGCCGACATAATATCCTGTCCAACCACCATTAGTGCAGATCTTGCCTCTCATAGAATTATGTAGAAGCACAGCGTTATCTATCCCAACTGTATTGTCTATACACACACATCCTGATTTTTTCTTTCTACAACCCTTTCTTTGTCTACACCTGTCAAAAGTGGGCACTCCATTGACATTCAGCTACCTTAGGTTCTTGAACTCAACACCACAATCCAACACAGTCCAGCATTCTGCAACCATAGGGAGTTATTCAAAGAAATTGTCGACCATATCCATTTACAGCTCAGCTTAATATTATGGGCTCACGATGTATACTTCATTTTTATACATTTATGCTTTTTTGCTGGATGGTTTGTAGAAGCTAAATCAGAGGTTTTCAGTGGCAGGGTACATGTGTGGATGATCTTGCCTCCTCAAAGAACATTTGGTAACTTTTGGAGACATTTTTGGTTGCTACAGTTGGGGTGCGTACATATCACTGACGTCCACATACTGTATAGAGGCTAGTGTTGCTGTTAAACATTCTGTAAAACACAGGACAGTCTCCCTGCAGTCCAGAATGATCTGGCTCCAAGTTATCAGTAGTGCTGAGATGGAGAAACACTGGGCTAAACAGTATGCAGAAGAGGGATTCCTTTTCTTTGGGGCTGTCAATTCAACTTGATTGAATTCCAAGCATATACTAATCAAGACCTATTCTGGAATCTGGGGTCCTAGGATGAAAAGACACAAATTCAGGCCAAGGTTGATGAAGCGTCTGGGTTGGATTTTACTTATTAGTAAATGAGTTAACTCTTTCCTGCTTCATGGCAGAAGACTCTGGGATCAGAGATAGAGGACTTCATTCTCTGTGGAACAGCAAGCTGCATGAGCAGCACATTAGCAGCATTTTCCTTGCCACAAGCAGGACGTGTGCATGAGCCTAAATTGATACTAAGTGTGCAGTAAATTTATATAATAGCTGAAGAGTTTATATAATAGTGGAAGAACCCTGAACTTGGGGAATATACCCTTCTTTTCATCAGTGGTAATCCTGCTCTTTTTCAAGGGAGTGGGGGCAAGATTTCACTTTGTCACTCTACCATATAAAAATTATATACAAGGTACAGAGCACATGGGCCAGAGTATTTCAGATGGGAGGTGCTTCAAAAGGCTTCATGGAGGAGGAAATAACTAGATTATGAAGGATAAATAGGCCTTCATCCCAAAGCTAAGGTATACATGCCTTTCCCAGAAGCAGAAATACAATGAGCAAAAGACTCAGACATGCAGTCTATCACGGGATGTTGTAGAGAGTAAACCACAGAGGCAGAGAGGGCTGAGTGGCCCCTTAGTGGAATGGTCAGTGTGTGCATCTAGTCTGTTGGGTCTTCAGAATTAGGCTGGGAGTAGGTAGAAATATGTCCTACCATAAACTATGAGGGACATAAAAGTGAAAGGTATGAAAAAAATGTGTCATGGGAGATAAATGCAGCTCCAGACTCCATATAAAATGTTATTTGATACAAAAGATCATAAGGAGGTAGAACAGAATTGATAGTTCTAGCAATTTCAAGGATTGTCTAAGAGAGGCTTCTCTTTTGTTGCTACCATTCCATTGACTTCTCTCTAGAGTGTCTCATCAAGCTTATGAGGGGACAGGAAAAACTCTGCAAAGACGTGGCTGAGTTTGACCATTTAGTGGTCCTGTGTGGAATGTTGAAACCATGTCATGCAGCTATAAACTCAGACCCGGTAATGAGCACATGAGCTATATTTCTGTAAAATCATTTTTTTCCTGCTGTGGCCATGAGTCTTTAGTGATATATAGCACCCAAAATTCTGCATCAAGAGTCCCTTTTCAGTGCATGACAGCTTGTTAGGCCAAGACTGAAAGACTGGAAAGCAGGTCACGCTGGATCATCTACAAAGATATTTGGGGGAGATGATGGGTTCAAAGAATACTGGGTCTGACACGAAGCGCAAGAGCCATTTGGGTAAATAGCAGAACACAGTCCCTGATTGCCTGCAGTGGACATTGTCTTGGTAGTTAGACATTTTACACAATAGATATATTTACCCAAGGAAGTTGGCCAGTGTCCAGTTGAGGATGATTTTGTTTATGTAGACAAGAGTGATAAAATGTTAATAATGCAAACAGAAATTAAAGGTTTGTCACATCAGTGGCTATTACAGTGTGAATTGGGAACACCAAAATTGGGAAGCAGCCTTCTAGTATTTGGAAGTCATCTGACTCAATAAAGAAGTTTCTATCATTACTGATGGAAAAGTGACCTTGTGCTCTATGTCATTGCCACTTTTCTTCTTTTTAGTGTCAAAAAATTTCAACCAATATTCATGTTGGAACTACTTTATCAGTTGCAACTGTTGGTTATTTTCAGTTACAGTGGGTTGATAAATATCAAAGCATTCTGTAAGACCCAATTGATTATACAAGTTTACAATAAGGGATTTAAAAAGTTATAGTCCTGTGCTGCATAACATACCATAAGCTGATGATGGACCACATAGAAAATGGTGGTCTCATAAGGTTGTAATGCTCAAAAATATTCCTTTCACCCAGTGACATTATAGCCACTGTAGACACTGAATTTTGAGAATGCTGGTGAAAGTAAACCTACTTTTCTGCCAACTGTGAGCAGCCTCAATGAGTCCATCTGGAGGGTTCAGAAAGACGTGGTGCTAGCATGGAAGATGGCAGCTCCACATGCACTTTTCCAGTGGGATTAGGTGTGGGGAAGTAGTGAAACTGGTGGTTCTGGCCCTGTGCATACTTCAGCTAAATGGATTCTTACATCTTAGTTTTTTTCTTTTTTTCATTGGATTTCAAGTAAATCAAAGAGCTCCTTTTTAATATGATGATAACTTATAATAAATTTAAGGGAAAGGTAGGAATGTTTTTAAAAGAAATACCAATTTTAAGAAGGTAATTAGGAGGAAGAAAATCATCATTAAAGTCAAACCCAGAAGATTCTTCCACAATCCCCAAGCTGAGAGATCAATGCCCTGGATTGTCAAGAATTCTTCACCAGCACATATTATATAGTTGGGACAGCCACTGTGTTCTGTTGTATTAAGTTCTGGACAGAAGTTTTGCCCCCAAAATTCATTATGTTGCAAAGCCATAAACCAAAATGTGGAATACTTAAATACTGAAACCATGAAAACACAGGTGCAATGGTTTCAAAGTAGAGTGACATACTCAAAAAGATCATCATAAGCACAAAATAGAGGTTCATGAGAAATGTTGTCATATAGTCCATACTTGGACCTATTGCTATGGCCAGTGCCATAGAACTGGCTGTGTAGGCCACCAGTGTAACAGTAAATATCTGACCAAGAAGGGCCTCTACCCTTTGTTTCAATCCAAACCTATAAAATAGAGTAAGGGCAAATACAACACTAAGCAGAAACCTCCTAGGGATTAAGTCAGACAATAGTTTTCCAAAGAAATAGGATGACAATCCATAGTATCCACTGATGTACTCATGTGTAAACAGCTTCTCCTCAAGCATGAAGGTCTCCCCATCTAACACACTGCTGAAACACTGAAAGACTCAATGTGAAGAGTACTGAGGCCCTATTCTGGATTCCAGTGCAATTATTATTTAGTCTAAGAAAAACAGAGCTTGAAATCATTCCTATTGCAATTATTAACAACAGGTGAATTGTAGTAACTTGTGGATAACCCAGCAAGTTTTTGAATGACCACTTCATAATCCATCTAAGCTGATGCCAGAAAGAGGTGGTCTGGGTGATCTTGAGGGCCAAGCCCCTTCTCTGACCTAAGAGTTGATCTAATTCACCTTCTGCTGTTCTGTAGAGGGAAGAGTTGACATAAAGCTGATCTAATCTTTCTGTCTCTTCAGCTTCAAAGCCTTCTTCTTCTCTGTTTAGTGAAACCATGGAGTCTCCAGAGCCTTCTGCCTGTCTCTGTACTACATCCGCCAGGTCTCCACAGTCCTCTCCCTCCCTGTTTAATACAGAAGAGGAGTCTCCACATATCACATCTAGAAAGAAGTCTTCAGGGTTGTTGGGGCTCTCAGTGGTAACCTTCTGACTTAAAATAGTTCACAGCCCTCTGTGAAGGACCATGGAAAACTACTTTTCCTGAGTCCAACAAGGTCAGTGTATCAAACAGCTTGAAGATGGAATACTGAGGCTGATGAATAGGGAAGATGATTGTTCTCCCCTGCTCAGACATCTTTTTCAGAAGTGAAATAACAGCATGTGCAGTGCTTGAGTCTAACCCAGTCATGGGCTCATCCAGGCGCAAGATGGGAGGGTCAGTGATCAGCTCCATCGCAATATTGGTCCTTTTTCTCTCACCTTTGGACAAAACCTCAGAATCTGCCACTCCATCCAGACCTAGCTTTGCAATGATAGTGTTAATCCATCCATTTTTTTCATGATCTGTCATAGTTGTTGGAAGCCGAAGAGCTGCTAAGAACTGTAAATTTTCTCTCACAGTAAGTGTGATAATAACAACATCATCTTGTACAACATAACCTGAATTACATTTGAAATCAGCAGGTGGAGGTGCTCCTTTTATCAAAACATATCCAGATAATCCATTTGGATCTTTCCTTCCAGATAACATATCTAACAACACAGATTTGCCTCCACCTGTGGGCCTCATAATGGCATTGAGGCCAGGTCTCATAATCCCACTGACATTTGACAGTATTTGTTTCTTAACTATTTTATGACAAGGTAGAAAGCCATGCTTCACTTTTGCTTGATAGCAAATATTATGGAAACTTGACATGGGCCCTTAAATACATGTTTTGAGGTCCCTGGTGGTCATCCTGGGGAGATCAATATTTCTTTCTGATGCTGACATAGAAACCCAGATGTCACCCGAAGACATCCTGAGACTTGCTGCTTTTCTTTTCAGTCTCTCACACCAGAGAGATAATGCAGTTGCTATATGTGTCCAATTTGTTTCACTTCAGAGTATGGTCTTAAGCAAAGCCTTCCACTTTTGCACTCTTGAGTTGGTGAAGCATGGGGTCTTGCAGTTCCTTTCATGCCTTCATGGAATATTTCCTATGATTCGCGGGGTGGGCCAGGACACAGCGCGGGTGCAGTGGGGCTGCTCGCCACCAGAGCAGGGCTGTGGTGCCTGTGGCAGAAGGCCTGGCGCTGCCTCTGTGTCTTAGTTTTTAACAACAAACTTTAAAAAATTAAAAGAAAAATGTTCTCCCTTTTTGTTCGTCCATGTTTGCAGTACGTCACGCTTACATTCCACGCAGGGTGTTGGTCCATGCACAGAACACATCTTCAATTCCTTGGTTCATCTCCTTTTCCTCTTCCTCGCTGTCTCCTGATCTCTGTCCTATCTGAGAAATGTCCTTACTTCCTATTATCTGTCTTTTATTTTGTTCTTTGCATTTTGGGTTTATCGCATATGAGAAACTGCGTATTATTTAAGCCAGTGTGTTTGATTTATTTCACTTAACATTATGGTCTCAAGGTAGTTCCATGTTTCTACAGATGACTGAAGTTTATCTTTATGGCAGAATAGTGCTCCACTGTGTGTAGACACCTCATTTTCTTCATCCATTCATCTGTTCATGGGCGTATAGGCTGCTTCCAAGATTTAACTACTCTGAACTGTGCTGCTATATATGAGTGAGCTCAAGCTAAGCCTGAACAGCATACTGAACCTCTGTCTCAAAAGGACAAAATAAAACAAGTAATAGCAAATGCTGGTGAGGCTACAGGGTAGAAGGAATCCTCATACATTGTTGGCTGGAATGGATCGCTGTAGTACATTGTCTTCAACTCTTGGGAAAATGCCTATATGGAAAATAAAAGGGTCAAATGCAACTTTTAGCTTTACTTTTTTTTGAATCTCCATACTGATTTCCCTAGTGGCTATGCTAGTTTACATTCCAGCACTACATGTGGTGCTCTAGAATTTGACTTTTAGTTTTCTGAGGATTCTGCATACTGTTTTCCACTTTGGCTACACGAACTCAAAATTCCTACTCCCAGTGTCTAAGAGTACACTTTTCTCTGCTTCCTTACCAGTGTTTATTTTCTGTCTGATAATAGCTGTTTTCACCAGGTGAGACATCTCATTGTGGTTTTGATTTTCATTTCCTGATCACTCATTCTTAAATATTCTTGTTGGTCAATTGCATGCCTTTTTTTTTTTTTTTTTTTTTTTGAGAAGTGTTTATGTAGTTCTTTAGCCCATTTTTAAATTAGATTTTTTTAAGGGTTCAACTTTATGAGTTCCTCTGTATTCTTGATATCAATCCCTTGTTGGCTGAAGAGTTCATAAATTTTTCTCTCATTCTGTAGCATTTCTGTTATTACTTTTTTCATGCAGAAGCTTCTTGGCTTGTTATAACTTCATTTGCCTGCTTTTGTGCTTATAGGGTCTTATCTAAATAAACCACTGCCTATACTAATATCTTGTAGTGTTTCTTTCATTTTTCCTTTTTAGGAATTTTGTGGACTCTAGTTTATCATTTAAATCTTTGGCCCATTTTGAGTTGATTTTGTACATGGTGAGATGAAGGGATCTAGTCTTATTTTTCTTGTTTGTATGTCCAATTTTACAAACACTGTTACTGAAGAGATTGTCTTTTCTTCATTGTATATTCTTGACTTCTTTATCAGAAATAATTTTACTGTGTGAATATGTTGAAGAAAGAGTGTTTTACGCTGTTGAATACTGTAGGTAATGGTGGGACATTGACTGTCCCTAGGGTCTGGCCTCTGGCCCCTAAGAAATTAAAGACCCTTTTTCCTAATCTTTAATACCTGTCCTGGATTCACCTGAAAGAAACAGGTTAGAAAAGTTCCCTGGCCAGCCCTTGTTTCTCTAACATGAGGAGGCTGAGGTATTTCTTATACCCTCGGCCATCCACACACTGGAACATTCCCCACGGAAGCTCTTCATCTGTTGCTCAATAATCTGTAATGTCATAGGAGTCATACATTCCTTTATTATTTTTATTTCTGCCTCAGACAAATATTGCAACATTGAGTTGGCACAGCTTGTTTACCAGTTGCTGGGAATTCCTCTAAGAGAGAGAAATAGTATAAATTCTTAGAAGCTAAATTCCTGGTTCCTTGTGTTCAAGACTGTAAACTACCATGGCTTCCTCTTGGACAAGAGTTGATGGACACATGCAAGTCCTTGCCCAGTATCAGATGACAGGGAGGATATAAAAGCTTCTGTACAAAAGAGGGCAATGGGACCTGTCTTGCTATGCCTACTACCTAGCCACTCTATTATTTCCTGCTTTCTCAGAGATTGAGCAGGCTTTGTTCAATTCTAGTTTTAGAAAGGAAACACTTGATTTTCTAGTATGTTTGTTACTGTAGGTTTTGCAACTAACTGCAGAACTGAATAGAATTTTTTTTTAAAGAAATGAGAGCATCACAACAGTCTATAGTATAGGATAATAATATCATTAAGTTTCTCTTCTAGAGGGTTAACAACTTAAGTTTGCAGACCAAAAATTAGAGAAAAAGAAGGGCTGTAAGGACAGCCATCATTTTGGCCCTAGCCTTTCAAGGTCAATGAGGATTCAGCACATATGAGAATCTGTACTGTAACACCCTGTAACTCAGTTGTATCACAAATTTTCTGATCAAGGAGATCATGGGGCCACAGAGAAAAATGATCAATGATGTAGAGTATGCCTAAGGAGAGTCACTGGAGAGAAGACTTTCTCTCAGGCTTTCACAGAGAGCAATTTGGACAAGCAATGGACATGACTCATCCACATGGCTGACACTGACAAAGGATCTACAAAGTGCGGTGCAGGGTTACAGGATAAATCCTGAGGGGACTTGTCTGACCTTATCAGATACAAAAGTTTCATTTCTTTTTTTCTTTTTTTTTGGCAGAACCAGGGATTGAACTCAGGCCCTTGCACTTGCCAGAGAAGTGCTTATTTCACTGAGCCATCTCTCTGGCCCCTATATTTCTTGTTATAATAGGTCTTATGTTACCTTGATCTTAACTATTCAGCAGAAAAGTATAACCTCGAGATATAAAAGTAAAGTCCTATTAATATGCTGAGCTATAAAAGGCTCAATTCAACAATTTTTGACACTGCCAGTCTTTTGGATAACCCACTACTATTATAGACTACTGGACTATATTGGATTACACTGCTGAATTCATGCACCTACAATATATGAATGACAATTGAATACCTATCTCTGACAAAAGTAAATAAAAAAGGGGACATAAATGGACCATTTGTGGTGGAAATATTATATCTGTGTATCCAAAGTAGCATAAATATACAGGTACTTTCTCTTAGTTCAGTGAGAAGAAGGTTTTGAACTAATAGTATTTAGGCAAGATATCATGTCTGTATCTTGTACTAGGAAGGAACAACTACCATAAATACAACAATATGCAGTGTATTAATTAATGTAACTGTACTACTAACCTGATTTGAAACTATCTCATCACTACTTCTTTCTCAATAAAATTATTAAAATACATAAAAAAGAAAGAAATCATACAGTTGAATCACAGAGAGCTTCTCTTTAGCTATTTGTGATTTGCCTGCTATGTGGGTGCTACTTGGTCAGAGGCTGTGTGTATGGTTCCTTTTATCATACTGAGCCTAAATTCTTTTCACTGTTTGTCCAGCCAGTATGTGTTTAGAGCACTGTTTAGATTCTCTCATTGAAAGGAAAGCTTTCCATTCTTGGAGAAACTACAGTGATTAAATACAGATAAGAGAGAAGCACTGTGATGACTAATCAGAACAAAATCAATGATTCCTCTTTTGCATTATAAATGATGAGGTTTACACTTGACAGCTTTTAGCAAAAGTGAGAGTGTGACTTTGAGTTTAGGGAGGAGAAGGGAGAGAGCTGCACAGGCCACTGAGCACAGGAGAGCAGCTGGGGAAAGGACTGAAACGTTCGAAGTGCCTGTTGAAAATCTGACCTGGAACATTTTTAACCTTTTGTAAAAATGAGAAAATCTTATCAGAAGAGGCCACAACTTTTGATTAGCATGTGTGTCCTTATATGAAGATGACAAATCCAATTCTGCCCATTGAGAAACTTTCTATAAAACCTGACTTTGAACACTAAAGAATATCTCATCCTGAATTTCCATGGAGTTGAGAATGTGGAAACTTATGCAGGAATACATAGGGGAAGTCATCACCTCATCAGATGGGCCTAGCTTTGAATGGCTTCAATTATTTGGAAAATCTCCTGGTGTGTAGCTAAAATTGTATTTATTGGCTTTTTGTGATGCTCTTTGAAACTGTATGGAAAATCTCACCTCTTTACACTGGCACTGGGTCCTGAGGTGCTGGAGACTCCTAGAAAGGAGAACCTTTCTAGGTTCTTTCTAGTGTCTTCATCAAAGAATGGGTCAAGGCTAGCACTAAAGTAGAAAAATTTTACATTTATTAAAGGTAGGAAGAAAAACATGTTCTGCAGAGTGAGTGTGAGCCAATTAAAAATAGGCAAATAAGTGCATTCTACAGTGAGAACAGACCACTGTAAAAAAGAGAACTCAGTAGCCACAAGCTTATGGTGGCTGTTTTGTTTGTGTCTCGCTGTCCTCCTGTCATGCAGTCATGGGGCAGACTTCTAGAGTTTTTGATTAACTCATGATCCACTGGGATTATGGGTGTGAGTGCTGCTGGGATTATGGGTATAAGTGCTTCTGGGTTTATGGGTGTGAGTACTACACCCAGCCTGGAGTAGATAGCCTGAATACAACATAAGGGAGACAGACTTGCTCTCTGTAGACATTGTTGTTGCCGCTCCTGTCATTTTTCTCTGCTCTTTGCCACCACCATGAAACATTGCTCTTTGCCATCTGACATTATGCCTTGGAACCTGTTGAGTACAGACTGAAACCTCCAGTGCCTGTGAGCTAAATAGACCTTTTCTTTCTTCATTTTGGGTGTCATCTATTTGTTCCAGCAACAAAAGAAGAGTAACTGAGATAATGTCCAATGCCCTTGGTATCCCTCCCTCCTCAGGCTGATGTCAGATGTAGGCCATTCTGTAAAAAATCTACTTGTGTTATGAGAAGAACTGAAGATAGAATTCTCTAACTGGTCTCAGGTGCAGGACTGGGAAACCATTTGCCTGTGCATGTCCATGACCTCTGTTATTGACCAGTCATGTCCACTTGCTCAGCCTGTTTACTACACCCTGGGTTCAGGCCTCAACACTACATTTTAGCCACTATTGAATGATAAACTGGTGTTTGCACTGTCTTATTTCTCCTACCCAATTGTGCTTATTGCTTTCAGATGCTAAGGAAGAGTTATGAAGACATGGAGTGAATGTCATTCAAATATGGACTGACTTGCATTCTTTATTACACTATCTTAGGAAATCTTTTTTTTTTTTTTTTTCCCTTAGCAGTCATTAGCTTCTGCTTGTGTTAAAGTCTGAAGATCAATCAGCCTACACTTTCAAATTCCCATGAATCTGGGGAGCTAGAAAAAAGCATAACAAAGGTTTGGACCTAATTAATATTAACTTACTTTGCTTCTATAAAGACTTTGGGATATTTGGTATTAGAATCCTAGGCAAATGGATATATTCACCTTGAATATTTTTATTATTTATTTATTTATTTTATATTTTAGGGATGGATCTACAAGGTGTTCAGGGTCTCACTACTAGATTGGACTTGTAGTGATCCACCTGTTTATATTCTCCCAAGAGCTAAGATTACAGATGTGCACCACCATGCCCAGTTTCAATTGACATCTCAGTATGCCCCTGGGGGTGGGCTGGCACAGTAGGCTGGGGGATTGAGCCCCTGGCCCCTGCATCTACTTGGGAGGTTGTGAGCAGGCAGATCACTACCAGTCCAATCTAGTAGTGAGAACCTGAACATACTAGACCCTTCCCTAAAATAAGAAAAAAATTAGTGTATACAAAGTTTATTGAAAAGTTTAAATTAATTAAACAAAAATTCCTTAGAGTGGTGGGAAATTATTCAGAGAACAGTCTTATTGATGAATTAATGAGGAGCTCCCAATATTTTCAAAAGTCCCTTAGGAGACACCATCAATAAATTGGTCATTGGTTTAAAGATAAAAGTCTTTCAGAAAAATTACAATTGGATTTTTTCTTACAAATGGTTTTGGTATTCAACTGAATTAAGAAACAAAAGTTTACACATGTGTGTGGTAACTCATTATTGTTAATCTCACAGTGTCTTAAGTGTTTCTATGATTCCAAGTGTACAGGTCTTCTAAAATGTTAAAAAAGATTGCTTGTAATAAGACTTTCTTCCAAATTAAAAAAAAAAAAAAAAAAAAAAAAAAAAAAAAAAAAAAAAAAAAAAAAAAAAAAAAAAAAAAAAAAAAAAAAAAAAAAAAAAAAAAAAAAAAAAAAAACAAGGAAAGGGGGAAACCTTATGATGTGTATTTCACTTAAGGATAATTAGTTAGGTAAAAATATTCTTATGTATTATATAGAGAAGATTGGTTAAAAGGGTCTAAATTTCTGTGTAAAAATGTGTAATTTTTTTTTTTAACATTTTATAGGGATTTAAGTATTAGACTATCAGGGCCAGGGAGATGCTCAGTAGAATAGATGCTTCCCTGGCAAGTGCAAGGGCCTGAGTTCAATCCCTGGTTCTGAAAAAAATAATAAATAAACATTAGACTATCCATGGTTGTTGGAAAATCATTCCATTTCAGGTATAAGGTGTTTGATATTCAGATATACAGTAATGTTAATCTTAACTGCTTCTGTTACAAAGTAACAATGTTATTAAGCCTCTATTCTGGATGTTTTACAACTAAAGTTTGCAGACCAAAAATTAGAGATAGATGGGCTGAAAGGACAGCCAATATTATGACCCCATTCCTCCAAGGTCTGTGCAGACTTAGGACATAAGAGAACCTCTGCTGTGATATCCTATAACTCAGTTGTGTCCCAAATTTTCTGATAAAGAAGATTATGGGGCCACAGAGGAAAGTGACCAATGATGTATAATGTGCCCAAGGAGAGTCACTGGGAGAGAAAAAATCTCTCAGGCTCTCACAGAGAGAAAAATGGTCAAGCAATGGCTGTGACTCATCCAGATGGCTGACACTGACAGAAGATCCAAAAGGTACCATACATGGTTCTCAGGGAAATCCTGAGGAGATTTAACTGACCTTGTAAGATAGCAAAAGTTGCATTTGTTGTTATACAAGTCTTGCTTTAACTTGGTCTTAACCATCCAGCAGGAAAGTATAACCACAAGGTATGAAAAGTAATATGCTATGCTGTAAAAGGTTCAAGTCAACAACTTCTTACAGTTACCAGCTGTGCTGATAACTTACTACTAGTATGGACTATTGGACTATGTAGGATTATATTGCTGAATTCAAGTACCTACAATCTGGCATCAAGTATGAAAAGGTCCTCTAATGACTTCTCTATATATAGCTTCTGTAACTGCAATGGAATACCCATCTCTGACAAAAAAAAAAAAAAAAAAAAAAAAGGTGATATGTAGGAAGCCATGGAAGCTAGAAAATCAGTCAAAGATGCATAATCAGGACTAGGCCTCATTCCCTAAAACAAACAAGCTACCTCAGTCCTGAGATAAGCATCCTGACTGGTTAATGTCGGCTACTAGTCACTAAGGCAACCTTGTGTCATGTGTTACTAACTTTGCAAAGGTATAAATAAATGTAGCTTTCATTGTGCTGGCATGTGAGTCTTGCCCATCAGGCAGACTACCAACCACCTAACCCAGCTTTTGCCTTGTCTATCTTTCTCATTCCTGACACCCTGTCTCCCCCAGGAGAACCATTCTCAGTAAGACCTACAGATCCCTACATTACCTCAATTCTCTCTAAAAGCTGCAGTATTTGTCAGGTGGTTTTAAAAGAGGTTCCCACCACACTTCTCAGAGGACAAGATTAAAGAAGTGAATAAATATATGAAAAAATGCTCCACATCACGAGTCATCTGTGCAATGCAAATTAAAACAACACTGAGATACCATCTTATCTGAGAAAGAATGGCTATCATAAACAAATCAACCAACAACACATGATGGAGAGGCTGTGGGGAAAAGGGAACCCTTCTCCACTGCTGGTGGAAATGCAGACTGGTGCAACCATTATGGGAATCAGTGTGGAGACTCCTTAAGAAACTAGGATTGGAAATCCCATTCAAGCCAGCTATCCCCTACTGGGAATTTCCCCAGAGAAATTGAAAACATCATATCATAGTGATATATGTGTACCTATGTTTATAGCAGCACAACTTGTGATAGCCAAATCTTGGAAACAACCAAGATGCCTGTCACTTGAGGAATGGTTGAAAAAGATATATTTTTATACAAAGAAGTATTACTCAGCTATAAATAATGATAAACTTGAAGCATTTATATTGAAGTGGATGTCACTCAAAGATATACACATAAGTGAAATAAACCAGACCCACCTGTGCAAATATCATATAGTCTCCCTAGTATAAGAAATCAAAAGAAGAAATACAAATAGAAAGGTATAACACAACTAAAAGGAAAGCAAGATCTTGAGGCTTGGACAAGAGAAGAGGATAAAGGAGAAAAGCTGGGAAACAGGACAGGGACAAAGCCATATATCTGTATACACAAGTTGAACAAGGCAATGATCCAGAGAAACATCAGCAGGTTTTTAAAGGTAGCAGTTAATTGGTAGGATACTCAACCTGACTATCTATGTATATTGATATCTGTAAACTAAGCAACTGCACTGAAGATAGCAATGTGTAATAGAAGGGTCGTGCTTGGAACGCCTGTCATTCTGATCTGCTAAATGTATACTTCTTGTCATGACATACCATACTGTCTCACAAGTAAAAGTTTTTTTTTTTTTAATGGGTAATAAATGAAAAAAAAAAGACACAAGAAGAAAAAAAAAGTCACAAGATGGTCCTGATACAATGTTGTATATGGTTAAATTTCTAAATTTCTGTATAAATTATGTGTCTATTTGTATTTTTTCCCTCATATTCTGTAAGGACTTAAAGTTCAATACATCAGTACTTGATGGAAAATACCTGTTCCACGTTATGCCTAAGATGTTTGATATTTAGACAGATAGTGAGGGTAAACCGAACTGCATATGTTGCAGGGTAATAATCAGCTTTTCTTCTGGAGGGTTAAAAACCTAAGTTTGCAGGTCAAAAATTGGAGAGAAGGAAGGGCTGCAAGGTCAGCCAATATTTTGTCTCTAGCCTTTCAAGGTCAGTGAAGACTTAGGACACAGGAGAACCTGTACTGTAACATCATGGAACTCAGTTCTGCCCCAAATTTTCTGATCAAGAAGATTATGGAGCCACAGAGGAATGTGATTGATGATGGATAGTGTGCCTAAGGAGAGTCACATGGAGAGAAAACTTTCTTTTTAGGCTTTCACAGAGAGCAAATTGGACAAGCAATGGGCATGACTCATCCACATGGCTGACACTGACAAAGGATCTACAAAGTGAGGTTCAGGGTTACAGGATAAATCCTGAGGGGACTTGACTGACCTTTTCAGATACAAAAGTTGCATTTCTTGTTATATAGGTCTTGATTTATCTTTGTCTTAACCATCCAGCAGAAATGTATAAAAATGAGACATATAAAGTTAAGTCATATTTATATGCTGAGCTATGAATGGCTCTAGTCAACAACTTCTGTGGATGACCCACTACTATTGTGGATTGTGTTGGAGTGTTTTGCTGAATTCAGGCACCTATAGTAT
Source organism: Ctenomys sociabilis (assembly GCA_004027165.1). Lineage (NCBI taxonomy): Eukaryota > Metazoa > Chordata > Mammalia > Rodentia > Ctenomyidae > Ctenomys > Ctenomys sociabilis. Next base: position 8,962 of record PVKA01011722.1, on the reverse strand, counting down.
TTAAATGCCAATAGAATGTCCATCTCTGACAGGACTAAGCAAAAAAGGGATACAAAGGAAGAACCATTTTGTATTTGTATATACAGAGTAGTTAGGATAGATATACAGTTCCTTTTGATTAATTCTATGAGAAGAGGGATTTGTAGTAATAGTGTTTGGACAGGGTATGCTGTCTGCTTCTTGTACTATGGATAAAAACTTTGAAGATAACAATGTAAAACACATTAATTATTGAAAATGTCCTATTAATCAGCTCTGAAACTGTCTCTTTGATATTTGTCTTTCAGTAAAATAAAATAAGAGAAAGGGAAAAAATAAAAGGTGTTCCCACCTAAACTCTCCAGGAGAAGATTAAAAATCTCAGGATCTGATTACAAGGGTAGAATAAATAAGTTACTGAATGTATGACCTAGTACTGAGTTCCTTGGTGTCAACATAAAGTCCCTGCTAGGGAATTAGTTGACCTTTACTGTCTTTGGATGATGACATCATCTTAGTGATGTCTGAGATCGCAGAATCCCCAAGTTCCCTGAAACTGCATGGCTGGTAGAAGCTGAAATGAAGAAACAGGAACCGTGTGATAGTGGACCCTGAGAGTTTTAGTATGTCATGGTGAGGTGGAGATGGCCTTAATAATCTGTTGGGATAGCTCTTTGATATTTAGACAGGTTGAGGACTTATAATTAATGAAGTTGAGGTGCAGGAGTACACTTGATATTATTTTGAAGAAGAGATTACAGCTTAAGGAGTTGAGAATGTAAGAATGAATTTGAATAGAGTCTGATAATTCACTATCCTTGTTCCTTGAAAGGCTGAAAGCAAATTACTCTGTGTAGCACTAAGAAAGACACAGGTTAAGGATCACTGGCATTTTTCTGAGAAACTCACTGTCTATCTCTTGTAGAATTGGGGTTCACAATATTAGATGCTGCCATGGAACTATGATTCTTAACATCAATGGCAGTGGTGAGATTCCAGAATGATAAAACTAAACGATAGGTTTTAACCACTAGCAGCAGTGTGGTCATTTATGATCCTGGCTGGATATATTGCAGGAGGCTGCACTACTGGTAGTATTGTTTATTAGATCACGGTGTTCCTAAGCATGAGACAAATAAAGAACTGCCTTGGGTATTACTAAAGTTGTGTAATAGCATTAACAACGAAGTCTGGAAATAGAAAGTTAATTTCAGTTACTGCAATGGAAAATTATAGCTTCTCACTTAGTTTTCAAGTGCAGTCACTAGAATCCACAGGTGGAGAAGAGGCTGAAGTCTTGAAGAAGGACCATACTATTCTCTGCACATGTACAATAAAATTTATTTTTAAGGAATTTTTAAGGTTGCTTCTAAGGAATTTATAATATTTCCTTAAGTAAGTAGTGCAAGAGGCTAGAGGCATGGCCAGACTTTCTGAGTACTGCTATGGGAAGGTCTGAGCCAACACTGATACCTAGAGATCTGAAGTGCTATAGATTGCCTTCATTAGATTGGCAGCTACAAAAGGCCAGGTAATAAATACAATTTTACTCCATATTCACTGATTCCATTAGCCTTCTGAAAGTTACTCTGGTTATTTCTCAGATCCCAAATTGTGTAATTGGAATAAATGTATTTTTGGTTTGTAGAACTCCTCTTAGATTTCCTTATGTCTAGAGTAATAGATATTATAGCAGGAAGGGCCAAGTAATAGCTCTGAAAATGTGTTTCTCCTACTAACCAAAAGAGTAAATCAGAAACAATGTTTTATTCTAAAAATAATTGCAGATATTATCATTATAAAAATATAACATATGCCAAATAATGGTTCCAATATCTCTGTTCAAATTACTTTTTATTGTTTCTATAAAAACCAGATGAGTTGCAGCAGATGTTAGGCCACCATGAACCTACTCAGAGTAAAGCCCTCTTTAAAGTTGTTGTGATAGATGTGCTATATTTGCCGGTAAACATCACTACACATTCTCAGACTTTGCTAGTGACCTGGTAAAGGCTTTTTTCTTGTTCTCCATCAATAGGGAGAATGTGTAATGATTTTCCTTTATGTGGCAAGAATATCAGTGTACATTCTATGCTGCCTATATCACCATCAGCAACAAGGATCATCCTGATAGTCCACAAAACCTTGCTGTAGTCCATCTCTAATGGCAACATGACACTTGGACTTGCTGATCAGACAGGGGCAGAATCACAGATGCCCTGTTAACAATGATTCTTAATGGTGGCAGGGAGAGGGAAGTTGAAATTCTAGGGGACGTTTGCGGACATTTGGGGAGACTATTGGTTGTCAAAACTGGGATGATGTGAGGAAATAGTATGGGCAAAGGCCGGGCTTGTTGCCATGTACCCCAATATACTGCATAGCTCAGATCCTAACAAAGGATTATGGAACAGAAAATGTCAACGTGCCAGTGTTGAGAAACTCTGCCTTAGTAAACACTTGTGTATTAAAGGTGAGAGGTTAACCGTATGAAAATCCAGGGATCTGTCATAGTGGTGAAATTTTTAGAGGCTCAGAAGTCTTGGGTGTGGCAGAATCTTCTTTTTTAGTAAAAGGACACATGGCATGTATTAGGCACTTCAAAATATCTGCTGTATAAATAAGTAAATGAAAGGCATATAGAGAAGTTCTCTGTGCCAAGAGAAGGTTTTTTTAGAAAGATGGTTTTCCAGAGGAAGACAAGAGTTTATTGTGGCTACAGGCCAGCATAGGGGCTGGAGGTGTGCCTGGGAGAAGGCTGTGGTTTATACAGTTTGTGTGCTATTCATTTAAACACTCATTCACAGATGGTGGAAGGTAAACAAGTGGCTTTCACCAATGGAAAACAAAGCCTGGTTTGTATTCTAGAAATATGACTTCAGGGCTGGTAAAAGAGGTTGTCTTCAAGGGTTGTAGGGCCAACCTACAGTTAAACTAGTCTGACTCCTTTTTGAGGTAATCTAACAGAGAAACCATGGACACCTATACTGGGACAGAATGGAAATAGAGTAAAGAAAGACACAGATTCTGGAAAGACTTGCAAGAAAATGTTATCTGAATTGATGACTGAATTGGGAATGTGGGCAAAGGGAGGAGGAATAGAAGAAAGGTCCCAGGTCTCTAAATCTTTGGGTGGCAGCAGAATACAAGAACATAATGCAGTTTTAAATGACATATTGTAGAAGTATATGAGTTTCATTTCTGGATATTTTCCAATTAAAAATGTGGGGGATACAAAAGGTGGTATTCATCTGACAACTGGAAAAAATGGGGGAGAATTTTAGAATATTGTGAGTGTGACTATGAATCATGATATGTCAACTTGAATGGATTAAGAAATGTTTAATACATTAGTAAAGCACACTTCTGGGTGTGTCTGTGGTTGATTGACATGTAGGCCAGCAAATTGATGGGGGAAGACCCAGCCCCACCAGCCAATAGCCTGAATGAAATAAAAAGAGAAAGAGGAAGGAAGTGTGCTTATTTCTGTAGAATTCCCAGGTTTGACCATCACCTTTGGACATCAGTCTCCAGTTATCTTTTGCTTTCCATTGCAGGCTGTCACACCTGGTGACTCTACAGTGATAGACCAGGATTTTGACCTTGGGCTGGTGCCACATCCGTGATGTCTCTTGTATTGCAGCTTACATTTTCTTGGCTTGAGCAGCTGGTGGAACCTCTGCCTTCCCAGCATGCAGACAGCCATTGTGGACTCTCCCACTTCTGACTGCTATCCTAGTAGATCCTTTTGCATAAATACATATGTGTTTTCTATTGATTCTATTCCTCTTGCATAAACCCTAATACAAGAGTCTTCACATGATGGGATAATTTGAGGATATAGATTTTAATGAGGTCATTCAAACAACAAAGCTGAATTCTTTGTATGTACTGTGTTCATCTTCACAATTGCTGTGGTGGAGAATATTACCTTTATTTTATAGATGAAAAGAGGTGCGGCTCAGAGAATACATGTAGCTCATGTTAATACAGCTGATAAATGATAGTGTTAATATTGAAATTCAGTCATTTCTGTTTCCTAAGTTTTATCCCACTATCTCTAGACTATCTTCAAACTTATTTTTGTTCATATTTTTAGATTTTTAGATATAAAAATGAGAACTTTTATATATTTGCTAGAGGGTCTATAGAGTCTCACTGCACAGATCAGACTCATAGTGATCTTCCTGTTTTCAGCATTCCGAGGACTGGGATTACAGGTGCACACCACCAGGCCCAGTTTCATTTTCCATCTCTGCATATCATGGGGATGGGTTGGCACTGCATGCCTGGGATTGAACCGCGGTCCATGCACCTGCAGGCACTTTAGTCCACTGAGCTATCTGGTTGGCCCTGAGACTTTATTTTAACATACTTCTGGATAGCAATTTATAAAAACGGAATCACATTTACATTTTATTCAATTGTCCTCCTCCTGTTGGAATTGACCCTACAACTGGATCTGGACACATACATAATGACACATGAACAATGCTAACCATTGCAGTTAATTAAAGTATCAAAAGACTAGAAGCAGCAGAAGAGTAAGGGCTAACTAAATTATGATGAATCCATAAATTAACTATTATGTTAATATAGGAGAGTGAGGAAACTTTCAGGGAATGATGGAGATTTGGTTTATGTTGTTAAGTTAAAGGCAACAGGAATAGCACTAGCAACAAAACAATGTTAAACACTGTAGCATGTTGTTGTGTGCAAGAATGAAAATAAGAAGATACATTTGTGTTTGCTTTTTATCAGTGTAAAGAAACACAGGGCATAGCTTGCTTATCTAATTAATTAGAAGAAGGCAAGTAGAACAGAAAGACTCTGGATAGGAGCAAGCTGTCGGGATGGATATTTTTTAGATTTGACTATAGCACCAATCAAAAAACAAAAAACAAAAAACCCCACAACTTATACATTTGAAATTTATTTCTGTTCCTAAAAACTGTTTGGCTTATAAATTTATAACATGAATGTACTTAACCACTAGTTGTTTGATTGATGAATCTGCTGACCAGTTCATTCAACCATTATGATCAGGTGCTGGGCTATCCACAAAAGAAAACTGAGAAAACAATTTTTTTCTGTAAGGATAAAGAAAGAAATTAGTCAGACCATTTCATAAACACAAACACAATATAATTACAAAAATATATGCCATGCTATAAAAAATGTCAATACTTGACCCAGTTATTCTGGGATGGGATGAGGAAAAGTCTTTAGGAAGGGCTTTCTTAAGGAAAGTTTCTGAAATTTAGAAAATTCAGGGGGACATAGGCAAACAGAAGGAGAAAGGGAGAGTGAACAGTATTCATGTGTGCTTTGAGTCAAGATGGAACACAGGATTTGAAGAACTCAGAAGATAGGGCCAATATGTTAGAGATGGAAGGGATGCAAATATACAGGGTCTTATAGAGGACCTTAAGGATGAAAATCTTTGTAATGAAAACCAATTGGAAGTCACTGGAAGCATTTGGATTACAGTGAAATTATGTAATTACATCTGTTTTAAGATCACTGGGAGCTCTGGAGAATAATGGTCTTTTTTTTTTTTTTTTTAGAATCATTGATTATGAACCAAGAATGGAATTGAGGGGATCAGTTGGGTGGCTGTTGCTACAGTGGAAAAAAAAAATGACCTGTGTTTGGATGAGGGTGGAGTTAAGGTTAGAGAAACAAATGGATTCAAGAGGAAATGTAACCATAAAGACTGAATGATGTACTGTATGGCGGTGGAGGAGACGGAAGTTGTCAAACATGGGTAGGTTTCTGGTGTGTGCACTTGAGCAGATGGGGCTGCTATTTCCTGAAAGAGAACTTGAGGGTTGGCTGTTTGTTTGGAATACATGAATCCTGAGGATTCTGGGCTTCCTGGAATTGTCTTTCTTTCTTTTGATTCAACCCCTCTGTAAAGGCTTAGCTGTTAATCTTCTCTGCTGTTTCAAATTTCATTGTGTTTTTGTAAAGCTACTCTTTTATTGTTCTCTTCACTGGTTCTTATTTACAGGAACCTCTTTTCTTTGTTTGGTTTCACTCTTTCACTGAATGATTTTTGTAACCTGAGACTTCTTTGGGGAATTCAGCCATTATATTTTCAGCCCTTCTGTGTAGCAACACTACTGCTCATATTTTCATAGGTCCTGGGTTTGGTAATGCTGGGTTTTTTCAATGGAACTTTTAAAATATGGCACAGAAGCTACTTGTCTTGCTTATGGGAGGTGGAGTGGATCATTGGAAATACCCTAAGAGAAACACTTTTCTACAAACAGAGAGGATGGGAGATTTCTTTATGTTTCAAAAGCTAGAACAAAATAAATTAATTCTTAAAATAATTGCTGATTGTTCTTGAGTAACTTATCTAACCACAGAGCCAAGGCATTGTGTTCTCCACTATGAAACAGAACAATCTGGACTCCTGATCAGCAACTGTGGTTAAAAGGCAATTCTGAGTCTAATTTCCAACAGACCTATGAGGACAGCTTGTTTGAAAAAATGTCTTCTTCAGTTCAACTAATGAGTTCTTTTACCCACCATCTTCTTGGTGGTTGATGACTGAACAGTCATGGGGTTGGTAATGATGTATTGGTGTGTAGAGAAGACACTGGTTTATCAAGGTGAGCTACTGAGAGACTGAAGTATACAACTTTCACAGGGTCCAGGCAGAGCCTGAAAAGGCCCTCATTATATTTTGAGGGGTGTGTTGTGGAGATTATAAGAATTATATTCAATTTAAGGGCAGAATTGATCTATGGCTTTGACTGCTATGCTATGCTCTGAGATCTCTCACTGATGGGAGCAGAGGCCATGCTATTTATCACTGAGCAAGCTGGCATCAGGAAACAAACCTATTTATGGGAGATACTGGATGTCTTTTCTTGTGGCTTGAGACTTCCTTACAGGCCTCATGAAACATTCTGAGGGGGTTGCTCACTGATGTAATGCTTGCTTTGCATGTGTGAAGCTCTGGGTTTGATCTCTAGAACTGAAAAGAAAAATCAAAACAAAGGAACAACAAACAAAAACATTCTAGAGAATTAACTTCAGTAGAAGAGGTAGCCTTTCAACTCTTCCTTCCATGTTTCCTTCACTCAGGTCAAACCTGCATCAAATCTAACATTTCTTATAATCTCTTCTAGCTTTTGCATAATGTTCTGTCTGTTATGGACTGAATGTTTATGTCCCTCTATAATTCATGTATTAAAATTCAAATCACTGATGTGATGGCATTGGAAGGTAGAGCCTCATTTGGGCGTTTGGATCCCGAGGGTCAAGCCTTCACATGTGAGTTTAGTGTGTTTGTAAAAGAGACTCAGAGCTGTTGTGGTGGTACACACCTGTAATCCTAGCTACTTTGCAGGTTGAGGCAGGGGGATTGTGAATTTGAGTCCAGGCGAGGCACTAGTAAGACCCTGACTCAGAATAAAATAAAAAAAGCTGGGAGTATAGCTCAGTGGTTCATCACTTGCTTACCTTGCACAAGGCCTTAAGCTCCAACCCTAGCAAGAGAAATAAAGAGAAACAGAGACAGAGACGGAAAAACACAGACTCATACACAAACACACACACACAACACACACACACAACACATACACACACACACTCACACAGACAGAGACAGAGACAGAGAAACTGACCCAGAGAGTTCCTGTCCTTTCATGTGAAAATACAAGGGGAACTCAACTGTCTGTAATACAGCAGAGGGCCTTCCCCAGAACTGTCATGCTGGTGTTCTGTAAATGGACTTCGGGCTTCCAGCACTTTGTGAAATAAAGGTTTATTTTTATAAACTTCTCGTTCTTTATGGTATTTTGTTATAGCAGTCTCAAAGAAGGCACTCTCTTGCTATATTACTTTATATTTAATCCAGTTTTCGTTTTTGTTTTGCAGAAGACCTAGACTAATACAGGCTCTCACATAAAAAATGCTTCTCTAGGAAGATGAGGCCTTCACTGTGGAAATTCATTTTGTGTCCAGCTTCATTCGGATTCATATCATATGCCCGGGGCTTATAGGTGTTGGATTTTAATTTCCAGGTCTCCTCTTCTGCCGGGAGTAGAGATATAGATAAAGAAAAGGGTTACCACTGAAGACATATGAAACCAAATTATCTGATTTATTAAAATTTGCAATATTATGATAATTTAATATGCAAATGATCCATATAACAATTATATTTTAGTATTTAATTTAAATTATTTCATGTTCTTTAACTTGTGAGCTCATAGTTTTTTTCAAAATTAAAAGTTTTAGAATTAAGAATGCACTTTGTTGGCTGGGGTTATATCTCCCTGTATAGCAAGGCAAGATCCTGAGTTTGATTCCCAGACCCCCACTCCCACTTGTGTGCTTTGACTTTCATTAATTTTGTAATTTGTATAGTTGTTGAATGACCATATTCTCTCCAGTATTTAGGAAACCTTGGGTCTACTAATGTCTACTAATTCCTGCTCTTTTTCTGGAAGATTGATTAAATATCAATTTCTTTTAGTACATAGTGCATTTATAGTAGAAATTACCATATAACTTCAGTAAATCCTTTCTTGAAAAGTTTCCAAATAACAAAAGTAGTATTATATTTTTCTTAATATTTCTAGTAATTATTAATTTTTTTACAAAGCAATGTTTCCCTGTTATTTCTTTACTTTGAAGCAATTTGTCACCTCCTTTACTTTCCTTAATTTCAGATTTAATTGAATTTTAGTATTTTTATTGTAGTTTTTGTTAGCCAAGATGACCATGTCTCTTTCAGGTTTGGAGAGGGTAACCAGCAGAAGAATGTGGCCACATAGGAAATATAAAGTACATGTGTTGGTATATAAGTTTGGATCTACCTAGGTCTTAACCATCCAGCAGAAAAGCATAAATGTATAAAAATGAAGTATACATCGTGAGCCCATAATATTAAGCTGAGCTGTAAATGGATATGGTCGACAATTTCTTTGAATAACTCCCTATGGTTGCAGAATGCTGGACTGTG
>PVKA01011721.1:0-59884 GCA_004027165.1 Ctenomys sociabilis | reverse complement strand
TTTTTTTTTTTTTTTTTTTTTTTTTTTTTTTTTTTTTTTTTTTTTTTTTTTTTTGTCTTTTTGAGACAGGGTCTCACTATGCAGTTCAGGCTGGCCTTAAGCTCACTTCGTAGCTCAGGCTGGTCTCGAACTCACAACAATCCTCCTGCCTCAGCCTCCCGAGTGCTGGGATTACAGGCATGCGCCACCACGCCCGGCTCAATTCTCTTAAACATGCAAAAGTTTGTAGTTTCTAAAACATAGGTGAGATGTTTTAAGGTATTTTAAGCATAGATAGGTAACTAATAAGTGTATTAAGCACAGAATTGGTATCATATGTTAAGCAGTACCTTTTGTATGTTAAACATAAAGAGATGAAAAACAAAAACAAAAACAAAAACAGAAAGATGCCTTAATGTTCATGAGGCAGCAAGGTACTGAATATTTTACAATACAATATATCATATATATATAAAATAAAATATGTCATATATTTTAAATATACAAAGGACTAAATATTTATGACATAGTAAATACATATGAGACTAAACAGAGGTCCAATGAACACATATACTCATGAGTTCTTAATTCAGCCACTCACTGATGTTGTTCATTTTGGCCTACATGCCCTCTGCCCAGAATAAAAACCCATAGCTGTTCATCAAGTTTACTTGCAAGCTGCCACTGTGGCCAGTGAGTTTGTCCCCTGTGTTTCTCTGATAGAGCAAGTATGTGTTTGTCTGGCTTTCTTGCTATAATTTCAACACTGGTCTTAATGACCACATTATTAGCAGGAAAGGCTAATGTGGCAGAAAGACATGTACATATCAACATTGTGCCACAGGATGTGGACTGCAAACCATCCCTCCAGTTTCCAGGCTATCTTAAGTGTATCAATTCATCCCATCACTCTCCTCTTGCTTTCTGTTGTAAACTGGTTTAAGTATTTTATATTTTTTAGCAAGTGTTCTGTTCCATGACCTCTGGGATAGTTTGTCTGGTATATGAGTGGAGGTTACCACTGCCTCAAGGTAATTTCCCACAGAGCACTCATGACAACTAAATAATAAAGGCAAGTTTCTTTCTAAAGGGCTATTCCTGCTTACAAATGAACAAATCAAGATAGAAAAATAAGCCAATATTAAATGCCTCCAAGTACAAATCATCTACAAAAAAACAAAAACAAAAACAAATCACAACTGAATATAATCCATTCTCTAGATATAATCGACAACTTAGAAGAAATAGAGAAGAGAAACTTGTTAAACAATGCCATGATTTAGACTATGACAAGTTTTCTAACACAAATACTCTGCTTTCTCTAACCGCAAAGTAAAATGAGATGGGGGGAGAGACTATATATTAAAAAAAAAAAAAAAAAAAAAAAAAAAAAAAAAAAAAAAAAAAAAAAAAAAAAAAAAAAAAAAAAAAAAAAATATATATATATATATATATATATATATGTTGATATGTCTCTTAAAGAGACGTATCAACCAGTTACAAAATATGACTCTTACACAGATCCTAACAGAATCATAATTGTTAATGAAACACATATTAATACCCATGCTATGGAGTGATGAGATATAACAGCACGGTGATGAAGGTAGTGCCACAGTTAACATTTTAAAAGGCAGTGTTTAAATTTTGGAGATATGTGTGCTGATATATTTTAGGAATATAAAATTACAATGTTTGGGATTCACTTCAAATAACTTGCAGGAATGGGAGGTATTTATAGATGAGCTAAGATTGCCCTCAAATTGATGACTGTGAGAATTGGATGATGAATACATGAAAGTTTACTGTTATTGTTGTATCTAAGATATAGTCTAATTATTTTAACATAGGAGAAGAGTGCAGAGCCTTCATGTAATGACCAGGTGAAAGGTGTAGTACATGGTGTGAGACCAGGCACTACTACACAATACAACTGAAAAATACAGTGAATGTTTAAATTTTAAAAAAAATTATTATAGTAAACTATAACATCCACTGCCATTCATCTCCTTTGCTTCAAACACATATCCTATCACTGTTGCCTTTCTAAAGCAGTTTTCGAAATCCTCTTCCATGTCTTTAGTTGTAGTCAATGTTCTGAATCAATTCAAAATGTTTACCTTTCATGGTCAATTTTTGACTTTGTGGAAGAGCATGAAGCCACACAGTGTCACATCTGGTGAATAAGATGGATGAGGACACACTGTTCTTTTTATGAGCCTGCCTTTCCAGTTGGATGGCACTTGGAGGCAACATGCACTGTATTTCTGATCACACCTCATAGAGATAGGAAAGAGGACTTCTAGAACTGCTTCAGAAAATGGCAAAAAACAAAAGGATAAACATACTCAAAGTGAGGGGGATTAAGGTATGATAATTGATACAATCTCCCATTCATTTTGACCTAGTCACATCTGTCTCTCAATTCCTCTTCAAACATTATCAGCAAAGTTATCAATGACTACTTGTCCTAAATCCAAGGAATTTTTTGAGACTCGCTCTTGCTTAATCATTCTCCCTCCTTTTATCTTATACTTCATCTGCAATATTCTCTTTCTGAGTTTTTGCAACTCTACACTCCTCTGGCTTTTAAAATATTTTTTTTCCTCTTCATGAAATATAAAATACTACAATTAATCTTAATATTTCCCAAGATCTCACTCTTCTTTCCATACATACAACTGATCAGCAAACAAGTCTTATCTTTTACATCTATTCACCTTTCTCCATATTCAGTGAAACTACCCAAATTTAAACTGCCATAATCTGCTTCCCAGGCCATAATAACTTCCCAGGTGAATTCCCTCTTTACAACTCAAGTTATGCTCTAAACTACTTCCTGTCCTATATGCAAGGCCTTTGTCTTTAATTGTGGTAACTATATATAAGATATACAATTTCAATTATTTTTAAGTGTATTCCAAGAGATGTTTCAAAAAATGATCTTCTGATGATGTCACTTCACTGTAAAACATAAACTGAGTGGTTCAGTTCTAGGTATGAAGAAGATTTTTATTTGTTTTTGTGGTGTTTGGGATTAAACCCACGGCCTTCTCTCACTAGCCTACATACCCAGCTAAATTGCTAACTTATTTGGCTGGCTCAAACTTGAAACTTTTCTCCTGCTGCGGCTTGCCAAAGTGCTGGGACTACAGATAGTCATGCCTGATTGAAAACTATCATTTTAAAATAAGAATTCTTAAACATGATACCAAAACTAGGTTATGGTAGCCTATTCCTATAATCCCAGCTACTCAGTAGGCTGAAGAAAGAGACTTGCAAGTTGGAGACCAGCTTGGACAACCCCTGTCTCAAAATTTTGAAAGGACTAAGGATGTAGCTGTGCAGTATAGTGCTCTTGCATTTAATTCTCAGAACACATGGGGGAAAGGAGTTGGTTTAAATGTATGTATTCCATTCCACAATGAGAAACAGAACATACAGCCTAAGTGTGAGAATAATACATTGGGATACTTTGTAATTATATGTGTATATTATAAACCACAACTCAAGAGTTGTGGTATGTGTTCATATGATTATTCATTCATCAAGGATGCAAAGTTACATCAGGAATGCCCCAGAAAAGAAGTCAGAAAATGAGGGAAGGAAAATTAGAAAGATATTACTATACATGGCTTTATTTCAGAAATATGATAATAAAGAGTCAATGCTTAAAAAGAAAAACTGTATGAAGCAAAAAGTGGACAAAATGTTAAATGTAATAAATGAAGTGATTATTTCTGCTAAAATACCTGGCTTGTCACTACTAATAAATGTGTAATATTTCATTCAAATACCATAACTATACTTGTAATTTACTAACTGAAATATAAATGTAAAACTAGATCCACTAAGTGAAAACATAAAGCCTGAAAAGAGAGCAATGCAAAAAACATCTTCTAATGCCGGGCGTGGTGGCGCATGCCTGTAATCCCAGCACTCGGGAGGCTGAGGCAGGCGGATTGTTGTGAGTTCGAGACCAGCCTGAGCTAAAAAGTGAGCTTAAGGACAGCCTCAACTGCATAGTAAGACCCTGTCTCAAAAAGACCAAAAAAAAAAAAAGAAAGAAACAAAAAACATCTTCTATTTTTATACTAATTAAATAGACATTTTTTTAACTTTTTAAAGTTTTGAAAAAATTTGGATGACTGACAGGTTTCTTAGGATTAGGTTTTTTTAAAAAATGCTTTCAATTCCAAAATTGTGGTACAAAACAGTAAAATAATAGGAAGAATATAATAGATTAAAATGCAAATATTAATATCCTGAAGAGACTCAAGTTGTGGTATAACCACTAACAAACTGGATGGCCTAACAGGGGCAATTTAGTTAAATCTTTCTAAACCTGTTTTCTCATTTAAAAAAAAAAAAAAAGAGTAAAGTATCATGTATCCTAAATTTTATTTTCAATTTAAATAACTGAAATCAAAATGTCTTATAATTGCTTTGACTTTTAATGTACAAATTACTTTGTAAGTTGGTAATGTGTGTCACAAGCTTTATAGCAATGATTCATCTTAATTTGGGTCCTTTTGCTCCTGCAAAGCCATTTGGCAAGTCTTCTTGTCACAACTGGGATAAGAAGAGGGCAGGGCATACTACTAGCATTCAGTGGGTAGAAGCCAAAGAAAGATACTGCTAAAACCCTACCCTGTACATGACATCCACAAGCAAATCCAGGCAGTGATTCTACAGTTAGGAAAATATGTTTTAGTGTTTTAGAAGAAGTAATATCCACTTAATAGGGTCATTCTGAGAATTAAAAGAAAAATGCATATAAAGTACTCAGAACAGTACTATAATTAGCACAAAGTAATGTTATTAAGTAACATTAGTAACAAAGTAATATTAGTATTGATACAGATTAGTAATAGTTCTTTTTTTCCTAATCTAGTATGTTTATGACAGTTTGCTTCTCTACAGAATAAATTCCAAATCCTTTAACCTTGCCATACCATTATGTCCCAATTTACCTTTTAAGCTGGATTTCCCACTACTTCATTACATAAACCTCCTCCAATCTATCCAGTCTATACTGCTTCACCAACACATCGCAGATGTCACAATCCATGCCTACTCAAACAATTTCTTCCATCAATACTTTCAATTTGAACTAACTCTCTTCAGGATCTGAACTCTAGCAACACAGCTCTTTCTTCACAGACCATGAAGGGTACAAGAGACCTCCTCACATCATGCCTGCTTAACCAATCTCTTTCTGAATATCACTGTTTCCTTTACATAGCTCTTATCAAAGATTTCCTGAACTCTATTATAGTTATACATTTATTACTATCTGCTCTACTTAAACATTATATTCTTTTTTTTTTTTTTTAAACATTATATTCTTACAAGTGTGACACTGCTTAAACTTACAGCACTTGGTATTATTAGAGCATTCTCCTTAAATTTTTTCTCCCAGGGCTTCAGAATTATTACACTTTTTAAATTTTCTTCCCAACTCTCAGGCCAGCCAAATAGCTCAGTGGACTAAAGTGCCTGTTTAGGCAGGTTCAGGGACTGGGGTTCAATCTCCAGCATGCTGTGCCAGCCCTGGCCCTGTGGCATGCTGAGACTGGGCATGGTGTCCGTAATCTCAGTGCTTAGGAGGCTGAAAATCAGAGGATCACTACGAGTCTGATCTGTGTAGTGAGACCCTGTACTAAATACAAAAAACAAACAAACAAACAAAAAAACCTCTCCAATCTAACTTTGCATGATTTAATTCTACCTCCTTTTCCTTAGCCTTTAGGCTCATTTTAAGTATTCTATTCTAAATCTATCTCAAATTTCTTCTCTCCTTCTACAATGACATTTACTTCAAATTCCAATTACACTGTTACACAAAGTACCAAGTAACTATTTCTCGCCTGAACTTCTCAAACTGCACACATTTGTAGCTGTCTATCTATCTCACTGGATGTGTCAGATGAAATATGTGGCTAAAACATCATTTGTTTTCAAAATGCTGCATTCCCATTCCAACTTGCTGCTTTCTTTATTTCTGTCAATGGCACCTCAACACATCCTCCCACTCACGAAATCTCAGTCTTGGGTAACCTCATCTTCCCTAAAACCCTGGGTGACCTTATCCTCTTATTTTCTCTCTTTATTTAAGCCACTTCCTGTGCACCCCAAATTTGGTCCTTTAGAAATACAAAGGATTAAATTTCCACAATATCTTTTCAATTACTTGCTTCTTTTCTTTCTTTCCTGTCCTCTGATTTCTAGTCATACAGTGGTAAAGAGCACAGACTGAAGTGAGATTTCGCTGGTTCAGATCCTATCTTCAAAACTTGCCTGGCTTTGGATGAGTTCCTAAACCCATCAGCTTCACTTTCCTTATGGGTAGAGGCCTCATGTTTCGGTCTCATAGGGCTATCCTTAAGATTAAAATGAGATACTATGTGTAAAGTGCTTAACAAACAATAATAACTGCTCAATAAACATTAATAGCTTTATTTTCATTTTCACCCCATTTCAAGCCTACCTTTTTCTGAGATTCCTGAAATAATATCCCGAACTGGCCTGGCTGCTCTGAGTCTCTTTTAAGTACAGTGTTTCCCACTGTGCTCACAATCTTCACACATGCATCAGAATCAGGCTTATGTCACACCTGGAAAAGATCTGTGGGGGCCAAGGAGACAGCTCAATAAAATAAGCCTTGCAGGTCGAGTGCAAGGGCCTGAGTTCAATCCCTGGTTCCGTCAAAATAAAAAAAGAAAGAAAGGAAGAAAAGAAACAATCTTTGGAGATATACAAAGAAATGTAACAAGATGTATTCATAATAGGAAATCCAATTTGGGTAGCTGCACAGACCCTGCCTGGCAAGCACAAGGTCCTGAGTCTGATTTCTAGTGCCAAAAAAGTCTGATCTATTTATAATAAAAAAATAAGTTTGTATTACTAAACTAAATGGTATAGAAAAGGAAATGATAGTTGTAAACATATTAGAAATTAGGCCCTGAATTCCATTCCAAGAATTTCAAACTCAAGAATTTAGTGAAAAAAGAGTGGTGCAAGAAGTTCTGCACCTACCATTATCCTAAGGTATTTAAGGGAGCAGAGCAATTAAAGAAAATTCAGTCATGGTATTGCTTGAATGGGTTAAGTTCTTCTTTTGCCATTTATGTGAACCATCTAGAGTGTATACTGCAAATTCATCTAAACAAACTTTTTCTTCATTTGATAAAAAAATGATTTTTGATAAAAATAAACCTTCTACAAAATAAACTAAGACTTGGGCTATTTGGATATTTTTAGGGCAAACAAAAGAACATTATTTAAAGCTATTGATATGACTTCAAATTAAATTAATAAATACTCCCTACCTGTGTCCTAGGTGTTAACAATGGTAATGATTTATTTTTTTACAGTTCACTTACTTCATTTTTAAATGATTTTTCCAATCTATGGTTCTAAAACTACTTTTTATATGTCAATTTTTGTTTGCTAACAAAAACCCTGTGTCTTTGTTAAAAGAGATTTTTAATAAATTATATTTGAAAACTTTTAAGTTATAGTTTGGGGTGGTTATAGTTATGTATTAACTTTGAAATATTTTTGTCTATTAATGTGTTCTATCTAAATGTAGCAGATGAACTTAAAAAAATAAAATCATTCTTTTCTGTTTATAAATTTATATATTAAAAGACTACTGATTAAAAAATAAGGTGTGCAAGCATAACTTTTTTAGAGACAGGATCTTTTTTGAGTCAGGATCTCATTAAATTGCCTAGAGTACATGTGAACTTGTAATCCTTCTGCTTTAATCACCCAAGTAGCTGGGATTACCTGCATGTGGCAACATGTCAGGTTACTTTCTTAGTAGTGTATTAATTTTTTTATACAAAGTATCTTTCTTCACTTTCTTTCTTTCTCTCTCTCTCTCTTTCTTTGAGACAGGGTCTCACTATGTAGTTCAGACTAGCTCCAAACTCACTACCTACCCCAGGCTGACCTTGAATTCCCTGTAAGCCTCCTGCCTCAGCCTCTAGAGTACTATGCTAGGATTACAGGCATGCAATACCATACCTAGCTCTCAAAGTCACTGTTTGTTTTTGTCTTTTTGAGACAGGATCTCACTATGGAGTTTAGACTGGCCTTGAACTCACTTTGTAGCCTAGTCTGGCTTTGAACGCAGCAATCTTCTTGCCTCAGCCTCCTGAGTCAAAGTCACTTTATCTTACAGGCTCTTAAACTCGCTTTTATCCTAATTTGTATGACCTTCTTATCTATTCCAACTGCTGCTAAGACAAATGAAACTAAGTATTACTATATTCATCTAAAACATCTGAAAGTGAATTAGAAACTGTCCAACTTTTAAAGAAAAAAAATTAAACTTGAACATGCAATATGTGCATATTTTTACACTTGAAGATTAAAGGTTACTCTGAAAAATGGTGCAGAGTAAAAAGCAAAAAGTCAAAAGACCTGAAGTAGTATGTAGCACACACCAAGGGTCAGATGTTGAATAGCGTGCAAATTAATCTTTGAGCCTGTTTCTTCATCTGCAAAACAAGAATGATATCTATAGGGTGGATGAAGGAATAAATGAACTATGGATTTAGAGTTCTGAATACATAACAGGCCATGTCTCACCTTCACTAGTATCCTACCCTTTGCAGACAGGCCTCAAATGAAAACCTTCTCTACCACTTATTCATTTTTTGGTGGAACCAGGGATTGAACTCAGGCCTTTGCGCTTGCCAGGGAACTGCTTATTCTACTGAGCCATCTCCCCGACCCCTCTTTACCACTTACGAACAGTGTCATAATGGGAGAGTTGTTTAACTGTAGCCCTCCTTCTGTTTAAATGGGGTACACACTGTCCACATCACTGAGCTATGAACCCCTAATATACAACTTAATACAAAGCATCTACCAGAGTAGCTGAGAAGGAGGATTCCACTGATACTATGTTTCTTTCACCTCTTTTCTCCTCAAGTGTGTTCACTGTGTGTTTATCAAGTGGTCCAAATTCGGCCTGACACATATCCAGAAAGTAGGCCATTTTCAGGTTGGAGGCCTTTGTGAAGAAACAGCAAAATTTTGACACCTGTGCTACAAGCATCTTCTGTTCAAGTGGAAAGAAAATATTTCTTATGCTCTGCCTTCCATTTTTATATACTCCTTTTCCACATAGGTTACTATAAAAATTTCCATCTTTTCTATATAAATATCCTCCATTTACCCTCCAAATGTGTATTATATTTAGTATGCTACTTAAAGCCAAAATAATTATTTACACTGCTTTTCTTAGTGAGAAATTTTAAAAAGACAGTAATATTTTGTGCTCCCTATATAATACTCAAGATGCTTAATTCTGAACAAATTTTTTAAATTTTAAGTATTTTAAAGGGATTATATTAATTCCCGATACTAGTTCAGTATCAAAGCATAAAAATTTGAATAAAATTGGGGCTGTCATATACATAAAATTGCACCTAAATAAAGTTTCTCCCAAAATTAATTCAAATAATTTTCCAAACACTGAAAGCCACACGAGTCTTCGATACACTCAGCTGTGTACACAAAGAGTAAATCTAAAGTTTTCACCATCTCCATCCAAAACAAAAACCTGTACTTAACATCCACTGAAAGGTTTGTACACACTAAATAACTTCTCAATAAATACTTTATGTATCCAAAGTTTATTAGCTAAGGAAAAGAAATCTTGCAAAATTACTCTTGAAAATTATCAGACTACATTACAGAAAGATCTTCCATTGAAAAGCCAGCTCTCTTAATTTTTTAAAGCATTCTACAACATGGGCTCCTAAAGCAACATCTAAGGAATTACAACAAGAGGCCTTTTTCCTGTTATTCCACAAAGTCTGGGTCATGGAGGGAGTGCTTAATTATCACTGTATTACAGAACTTCTGGGTCAATAAGACATGCCCTCAAAGAAATGCTTCTAAAAAATTTCCCAAAGGAGAATGTTTTTGTTTCTCTTAAGTCAAAATACATTTGGAGAGGAACATGCCTCACTGATAATATGAAATGAAAACAGCACCTGTAGTCAGCAAACTAAACACTCATTCTAATAAATGGTTTGTATCAACATGAAATGTGTATAGAGGATTGATACAGGCGTTAAGAATGACAAAAATTAACACTACATTTCAATACCGGCCACTTTCCATCCAAAGGATTATGAGCGGCAGCCACCATTACAAATGTCAAAATCACCACAACACTGTGCTGTCCACTGTCAGCCGACAATGAAGAAACCAACTCTGATTTCTTGTAGTGTAATCACAATTATAACCGAAGGGGAAATGTACGCAGAACAGTGAGGAATATTATGCCACAAATTAAAACAAGACAAATTCTTCACCCAATGAAAAAACCCTTTTTCCACCCAACAAAAGATATCTGGTTAAATTCACCCTGACCACGGGCGGGGAGGGGGCCTTTACTGCCTGATGCTCGAACCTGCTTTCTTTTATTTCTCCTTTCTTTCTCCTCGTCTTAGTCTCCTATCATCTCCCAGAACCTGTACGGGAAGACTCCCATGGAGGGGGTCTGGAGATCAGTAAACAAAAACCGGGATGTGGACACCATCCGGAGGAAGCGGGAAGGGCAGACCCACCACTTACCTGTCCCAAAGGCTTTGGCCACCAGCCAGGCCAGATTGCAGGCGATTTTGGCTCTGGAGAAGTCATAGTGGTCGAAGGGCTTGATGGCCGGCACAATGAAGGTCTTCCTCATCTCACGGGGGTCCGCAGCATCCCCCATCTTTTACGGCGGCTCCTCAGGACGTCCAGGCTCTACCCTTCACATGCTGCGGCCTCGCCGCGGGGAGGGTCGGGGAGGAGAGCTCCCAGCATCGGGGCCGGCCCAGGCCCTCGGGCCCCCGGCCGACCGGGCAGCAGCTCTGCTGCGCGCCGCGAGCCCACCGCCTGCCGCGGGCCCCGCTGCCCCCGGGCACAGGAATGTGGCGGCGCCGTGTCCGCGCGTCCGTCTGTCCACCCGCCCCGCGAGCTCGCGTGTGAGCGAGGCCGCCTCCCCTTTGTCTCGGTTTAGTCACACGGGCTTGGGAGAGGGTGGAGGCTGGAAGGGCCCGGAATTTTAAGGCGCGCGCGGGGAGGGGGGAGTCTTAAACAATCACGTTGTGGAAAATGTCCCCGCCATGGCGATGCCCGCACGCCCAGCCTCCCTCCCCTAGCTTCTCCTCTCCTCGGAGCCGGGGACGCCCTCGGGCCGCGCGCGGGCGGGCGGACGGCAGCGGAACGCGGGGCGCGCGCGGGGCCGGAGTGACCCACCCAGCGCAGTAGGGCCGGCGGCCGGGCGGACCCAGCCCGGGAAAATGTCAAAATCACTGCGGCGCCCAGGCCGCCGGCGGCCGACCCCTTCTCCGCGCTCCCCCCACGTCTTCGTCTCCTTCGGCCGCCGTTGCCTCCCCGCTTTTCCTCCCTGCGGACGGGCGGCCGAGGCGGTGGCCTGAGAGAGGCTGCAAATCTCAAATTGTTGAGTCTGCCTCCTCAGTGAGTGAAGCCCTTCAATTTTTTGGGGGGGCGCCCCCCTGTTGTCGTTCGGCTGGGTTGTTCCTCCCTC
This sequence comes from Ctenomys sociabilis, assembly GCA_004027165.1. Lineage (NCBI taxonomy): Eukaryota > Metazoa > Chordata > Mammalia > Rodentia > Ctenomyidae > Ctenomys > Ctenomys sociabilis. The sequence continues at coordinate 48,345 of PVKA01011721.1, read as the reverse complement.
AGCCGCCGCCGCCACCACCGCTGCGGTTTTCCGGCTGCGGCACTAGATGGAGAGCAGATGCGGACTGAGCATGCGCAAGGAGCAGGCACGGCCCCCGCCCGCGCGCTCTTCCCTGCCACCTTCGGGAGCGCGGCCCTGCGGACTGAGCATGCGCGTCCTCTCCAGGCGGTAGCCCGGGCTCCTTACAGCCGCCTTTTAATCATCACTTAGGCTGAGTGCTCGCTTGAGTGGAGATCTCTGACCTCGGCTTGGGTTGCTGCTGCCTGCGCTGCGAAAGAGAGAAGGAAGGGAGGAGACAGAGGCTTACAGCGAGCTTTATATTCTGGTTACACAGTAGTTTGGCCAAGAAAACGGATACTTACTTAAAATGCTTATTTTGGGACATAGATAGTGCTATGAATTTGACCAGCACGGTCCCATTTAGATCTCACAAGTGTTATCTCTGGCTGACCATGAAATTACAGAGGTGAATTAAGTCACCTATGAGCCTTAACAAAGTTTGAATATCACGCCTGAAGATTCAACCTACGTTTAATTTTGTGATATTAAGATACCTTTTTAACTTGCTGGTCCCCTTAAGTTCTCTGAGAGGACTGTATCCACGAGTGCCTCTCTGTTCCCTCAGAAAAAGAGCACAAACCCTTCCTTTCACAGAGTAAACTGACAGCCCTTATGATCGGCATCTTCATAGCTAAATTTTGTTGAAACTCTCCATCTTCCCAAACGGGCGTGCTTTCTCAGACCTTTGAGTCCATGTTCAGTATGGCCTGTTGTTCACCTGGTTTGCTCCTCTGCCTTCAAGCTTTTCAAGGTAACGACTCCCTCTAGGAATCCTCTCCTGATTTCTACTGACTATTTTCTAGTCATAGAAGGGCTACTCTATTGTTACTGGAGCAACCTGTTCTTACTCATGCCATAACACTTGTCAGATTGTAAGCCAACCTGCCGTTATTTCTCTGTCTCCCATTAATATGGTGGCATAGTTTACCTCCAGTACCTATGTGGCACCCAACTTATAGGAGTTGTTCAATTACTGTTCAGGGACAAAGGATAAGTGTTGTAATAGTCCATATGTGTTGAACTTATTAAATAATACCTAATTTCTGTTTTAACATTAATCTTAATTATTATAAAATCCCATATAATCTTCATGTTACAGAGGAAAAAACTAAGCGCAAATAAAAATTTACATTATCCCATATTGTCCAACTAGTTCAGGCAGGCCCATGATTTGAACACACGACTCTTATACAGAGCCTATACCTTATACTACTAAGGACTCCCTATTATAATCATCAACCTTTAAGATAGAAGTAAGGCCATGAAGCATGGAGAGAGGAACTCTGGATCCTACCTAAAATGACAGCTCCTCCAGGAAACCTGCCCTTTAATTCTACTTGATCCATGCCAAACACTCCTCTCTGATCCTAATAAGGCACTATACATAAGCTTTCAACCTGGGACAGGAAAAAAGAATGCGAGTAAGATAATAATATATCTCAAAGTGTGGTTGTGGTGGGTATAATTTCTTCAGAAATGTAATGTTAGTAAACATTTTCTCATGGGCAAGGCCCTTTGCTTTATCATGCAGCAATAATAAAATCAACATATAACTGATTTCCATATCCATATCAACAGTCTTATTATCTTCTAATTCTAAAAGCAGAACTGAGGATCTTAGAGATTAATTAGTGGTCAAGATTGTATGGCTGAATCTGAGTCCAGCCTCAAATTCAAAGGCAGATCTTCTCACTTCACCCTTCAAGCACCTATCCCTGTGTCTGTTCCCTCTCCAAATTGTTCAGTCCAACATGTATACAGGTGAGTAATAACACAATATAAAAGTGCTAAGTTCTACAACAGGTATACAGTATAAAGAAGCATATTGATGGGGATTTTTTTTTTTTTTTTTTTGGAGACTTCGGTTTAAACTCATACCATAGAAAAGTTGAAGAACAATGCTGAAGTAGTTTGCCAGTCAGCATAAGACTTTGCAAGCAAAAGAATTTCAAAGCAGAAAACCATGCCTTTGTGTTGCATGAGATCTAGCCTGGTGCTTTGCTCAGAGTGAGTGTGAGGTAAATGCTTGTCAAATTTCATTGAAAACTATTTCAACCTAAATAAATAAAATGAGGAAGAGAAGGAAATGAAGACAGTTGCTTCAACTTGTCTCTTGATTCCGTGGTGATGCATTAATAGGGATGGCATTTCTGTGACCCCAATTGAGAGGGAGTGTGTTTAGGAATGGGGAGGGAGAGTACCTAAACAATGAGTGGCTTTTACTTTCAGAGAAGCTGTGAAACAACTTGGGGTCATTGTAGGAGGCTATTATTAACAGGGAAACACCCTGAGTACAAAAGAAGAAAGATTCATTTTCAGGGAGACAGACACTCTAATAAGGTGTTCTTTGTGACACCTTCAGAATGATCCTTTTAAAAACTAGAAATCTCTGTAGACTATCACTTTCACAAAGGAGTGCTCTCTGCTGCCTCCTTAAGATAGCTGGCTTTGTTCAAAACAAAAACTGTGATTCTGTGGACCTGCTTGTCCAGCTACACAGCTATTCCTCTATATCTCCTGACCTAGAGTCTCAGTGCATTGGGCAACAGCTATACTTACTCCTCAGCCTTCCTCTCTCTCTGATTTAAGTGTTTCTCTCCAGTTTTTTGGGAATCCCAAAATACCAGACAGACTTCCTTCCTTATGGCTATCCTCTACTTCTGTCTTTAAATGGATTCATAAATATATTAATTCATTCATCAGCCAGGATTGATTTAGCACACAATGCTGAAGATGCCATGTGGAATAGTTGTTATGATTTGGGTCCTAACTGTCTCCCCAAACCCTATGTGTTGAAGGCTTAGGTGCTATTGAGAGATTATGGAACCTTTGGAAGGTGATGGAAACTTTCAAGGGTGGGGTCTACTTATAAGAACTTGAGGCACAGGAGTGAAAGAAATACAGGGTTCCTGGCCTCTCCTTCTTTTGCTTTGCTCCCCAGTCACCATAAGGTGAGTAGCTTTGCTTCCCTCCAGTGGTACCTTGGTCCATGAACACTTGTTTCCAAACAACTTGGTTCATAAACAAGCACTGGACAATTTTTTTTGTTGTTGTTTGCAAATTGCATCAGATGATAAGCATGACCACAGCTATCTTTCCCACGAAAGTTCAAACATGTCTATCTTTACAATCTCATAGAACAAATTAAGTTTGTGGGCTGAGGTACCACTGTACATGTTCCTTGCTTAGTGATTGATATATTGTGTCAACTTGGCTGGATTGGTTCTGGATTCTACACCCTGGGCTGTGCGGCCAGCCCTGCAAGGCAGGGAGGGGATCTGCCCTAGGGCAGGGAGTTCTGCCTTAGAGTTATTCAGCACAAAAAGGATATATAAAAGAGTTGAGGAAGCGAACTGCACTCTTGCTTCCTTGGAGAGATCCAGGTCTACCTCTTGCCACTTTGCAGCTGTGCCACTTCGGAGGAGCTCCAATCTTTGCAGTTAGCAAAGAAGAAGGAAGAGAGAGTCTTGATGGACACTGTGGCTGTTGCTCCTTCTCTGCTCTTCATTATTTTCTGCCAACAAGAACTGCTGCAGTTTGCCTTGGAGCCAGCAGATATGGACTGAAACCTCCACAGACTGTGAGCTAAAGAAACCTTTACTTCCTTCATTTTGGGTGTTGGTATTTTGTCCCAGCAATGAGTAAAAAGTAACCACGACACCTTCCATGTTGTTCTGCCAGTCACAGACTGAAGTGATGGGCCTAAGCAATCATAGATTGAGCCCTCTGAGGGTGTGAGCCTAAATAGATCATTCCTCCATTCAAGTTAATTTTCTCAAAGACTTTGTTGCAGTCAAAGAAGGCTAATACAACAGGACAACTGAAGAACTAAATTCTTAGGGAGAAACATAAAGCTTCTGTGGTCTAAGGAGCCCAGTTTTCCTTCTCTCCTTCATTTCCATGGCTGTATCTACAGCAGTTAGAAGCCTTGTTACTTGTTACCTGTGGAAATCTTCAGTGTACTCCACACAAAAGAAGAAAAAACTAAACCAAGAAGAACTCATTATTTCTCTTAAATAGGAAGTATGTATCTATATGCTACCATTCATTTTCTTTCTTTTTTTAAAAATGGATTTGGCACAGGTTCTGCAGGATCCCAATACACAGATGCCACTCATAGGAAATTCTCCTGTTTTCAGCCTCCCAAGAGCTGGGATTACAGGCGCACACCATTTTACCCAATCTCAGCACAACCTGGGGGTGGGGGCGGGGCAGGCCTGTCATGGCAGGTGGGGATTAAACCTGTGGCCCCTGTGTCTGCCCAAGCAGGAGCTTTAATCCACTGAGCTATCTGGCTGGCCTTTCACTTTTTTTTTTTTGGCAGAACCAGGGATTGAACTCAGGCCCTTGCCTTCACTTACCAGGCAAGCACTTATTCTACTGAGCTATTTCCCCGGTCCCTGGCCCTTCACTTTCAACTATTTACACTAAAAGCCATTAAAACTTAGCAAGCATTTGCTATGTACAAAGCTGTGTTCTGTATACATTAACTTACTTAATCCTCATCTCAGCCCTGCTATTTTCTTCAATTCATAGGTGGAGAAAACAAAGGGCAGAGGACTTAAGTGAAGACTTTGTTATTTAAAAACTTCAGGATTTAGAACAAGTGAACTTTGAGTCAACCCAGTTAAGAATGGGTCTGGGAGTTAGTTCAGTAGCACAGTGTACACTTAGCATGCTACAAAACTCTGAGTTTATCCCCAGCACAAAAACAGACAAGCAAATAAAACAAAAAGCTCCTCGGGTAACAAGTAGGAGAATGCTTAACAAATGACTGTTAAAGAATGACAATCAGGACTTAGTTGGCTGGAGCCTCACATTGTCAAATAAACCAATATGAAATAGAAGAGTCTATGCTGTGTATCTGACAATCTGTCATTTCTAGACACAGTGTGGCTTTCATCTGAATAGCTAGCAGATTTTTATAGGGGTTACCTCTCCAGCCTTCATAATTCCAGCAAAGCCTGTGTGGTTTGATGTCAAAGTGTATCTGGAACAACTAAAACATGGAAAAGGGACATAAATTCTTAGAGCTGCACTAAGAGTTGGCGTCAACACTGAATGAAGAACCTGGCCTTTGGCTTCCCAGCTATGGCACTAGGATTTTCCCAGATCCCTGAAACATTTTCCATATACCTTTCCTGCTCAAATGAAGCATCCTTAGCTTCCAAAAATGGGTAAAGCATCTATCATTTAAATACCACTGAAGGCAGATAGGGGAGTCAGGAGGTAACAGAAACAGCACTAGGTTAGGAGTTAGCACTCTAGGCAGTGCTGCTCTTTATTTCTGCCATGATGAGTGTGAATTATTTCTCTAAGATTTCCACTGCTGTAAAATGAGGAGGAACCAGGCAACTTCTAAGGTCTTCCAATCCCAACAGTTTCTCTTTGTCTCTGTCTCTCTGTCTGTCTCTCTATCTTTCTTTTTGTCTCTGTCTGTCTCTGTCTCTGTCTCTGTCTGTCTATCTTTCTTTTTGTCTCTGTCTGTCTCTGTCTCTCTCTCTCCATATGTATTCTATATGTATGTATGATAAATGTGAAGATCCCACTATACTAACATGTCAACTAGCAAAGGGTAGGTTAGAACCCTAGTCTGGAAAACTATCGCCTTATGAGCCTTAAAAACTTTGCTCCTTTTGATCAACTTAATGGAACCAATCCAAAGTCTGCCAGTAGAAAAGAGGGCCAATCAAATAAATCATACATGGGACAGGGAGATGGATGCCCCATGAATGAATAAGCACTTCCCTGGCAAGCACAAGGGCCTGAGTTCAGTCCCTAGTTCCACCAAAAAAAAAAAAAAATCAAATAAGTCATACAGTATGCAGAGATCCTTTGCATCATGTAGAAAGATCTCTATTCATCATGTGATTAAGTAGGAAAAAAAAAAACCCAGATACAGAGCACTATGCTTTAATATGGTGTTTGATATGTATATAGGATACTCTCTTAGTCACTTTTCTCATCTCTGGAACAAAATCCCCTATACCCACAATTTAAAGAGGAATGGTTTATTTTGGCTGACAGTCTGTAGAAGTTTCAGCCTGTAGTGGCAGTCTCTAAAGGAGGGGAGCATGTCAATGAAATGACTTGTGGCATGGCAACAGGAAAGAGGGAAAGTCTGAAGGAAGGAGTGCAAAAGAGATGAGCCCTTCCAGGCCACACTCCCAGGGATCCATCTCTCCCTACCAAATTCCACCTCCGATACCAAGTTGGCTAGAAACTCAACAGTGGACTAAGCTGTTGATGGTTAACATGAGCCCATGTTCCAGTCACCTCTCAAAAGCTGCATCTTTGTGCACCTGAGACCTTGGGTGAGAGGGACATTGAGATATAGACCATAACAGTACACAAGAAATTAGAATAGTGGATGAGAAAAGAAACCTAGTTTAGGGCTGGCCAAATAGCTCAGTGGATTAAAGAACCTGCTTAAGCAGATGCTGTGGACATGTCAAGGTCGACCTCGGATCTGGGGCGTGCAGTGTGGGCCCTGCTTGCAGGGCCCTGAGACGGCAATTGAGACTGGGCATGGTGGCTCTTGGGAGACTGAACACAGATGGATCACTGAATCAGATCTACATTGTGAGATCCTGTAGACTCTTACTAAAATAAAAAAAGAAAAAAGCAACCTAGTTTAAAATGAAATAGGAGCTCCAGTGGTGTGATTGGTTAGTGCAAAGGACTTATAAAAATATAGATATATTTATTTATTTAACATATAAAATAATGACTTCTTTGAACTATTGTTTTCTCTCTTTCCTGACTGTGGCTTCTGCTGGCACTGCGCTATTGAGGTGGCTACACAGTGCCTCGTGACTTGAGCTCCTGTTCTCTTGGCCTCTGGCATGTAGCACTTATGACTCCCTTATTGTTCTGAATGTTATCTTCTTTCCTTCTCTTACCACCTGGTTCATGCTCCTTCTTTGAATCATTTTTCTGCTGCTCTTCAGCCTTCTTTGTTTGTTCACCTGCCCAACAGAGAAAGTACTTCGTGCTTGGTCTTGTTCCTTCTCTGATTTTCTACCCATCACAAAGACCTCTTCCCTCAGGCATTTGATGCCCTGATCTGTATGTCAACCTCTGAACCTTCTTACTGCTTGTTGAACAGTTTTATCTAAATATAGTCATAAGGTCTCAAATTCTAATCCTAGGATTTCAAATTCAACAGGTCGAAAGTATATGGCAATTTCCACCTCTTATGCCCTCTACACTCAATCTCTGAAATTCTGCTGACACCATTCTTGCCTTAAAATATGACATCTTTGAACATTCTCTCTCCCATCCCACTCCATCCTCACAGTTCAAGTATCTCTCACTTCCTTCTCCTCTTTTCCATTCCACCAAATCTCTCATTTCCTCTCATTCCCTCCCACTCAATTTCCTTTTTTGGACTTGCAGTTTACCACATCAATCTTCTTTAACCTGAATTTTTGTGATTCTACAAATGTCCACAGCCAGCAAATTTCAGTGATCTCAGGCCATCAGCCACTGTACGGCGTCCTGCCATTGCTGCATAGCATCTAATCACAAAGTAGCATGTGACTTAGTTATGAACTCATTCTATAATTGGCTGAAGACTGAGGAAAATTAAAGGAATTCCTCAAGGTTTCATGAGAGCAAAACTGACACTCAAACTTATGGCTTCTGATTCCATCGAGAATCGTTTTACTCCCACCCTTCAGGTTCCTTTTCAGAAATAGTCTAAACATTCACCTTGACAATGAAGTCCTTTGCAAAATAGCCTGTCTCCGTTCTCATTTCCCCAGTGTTCTCCTATACTAACCTCTCCTGGCCTTGAGCACATTTTATCTTTTCTACAGCTTATCCATTTGGCTAATTTTTTAACTCTCCCATATAGTAGTGACTTTTGACAGCTAACACAAGCTATTAAAATCCCCTCATTTTTCAGTACTTCCTTGAAGTCTTCCATGTCCCATCTTTGTGTTCCCTCTCCTACCTGTGCTCTTAAAGTATGTTTTGAACTAAATTAAATTTTTTTTCTATGCTTTATAAAGGAAGAGGCAATTTTATTCTACAACATACTTGTCAGCAGTGCCAAACACACAAAAGGCCAGAAGAAGTATTTATTGAATAGATAAAAAAAAATCAGTGGGGCTGGCCAGATAGCTCAGCAGATTAAAGTACCTGCTTAGGCATATTCAGGGGCTGGAGATTTGGTCCCCAGCCTGTTGTGCCAGCCCTGTGCCTAGGGGTACCCTGAGATGTCAAATGAGACTGGGCATGGCGGTGTGTAACTGTAACTCCAGCACTTGAGAGACTGAAAAACAAGAAGGATCACTACAAGTCTGATCTATGTAGTGAGACTCTGCAGACCCTATACTAAATATATATTTTTAAAAAATCAATGAATTAATAGGTAACTACAAAAAAAAAATAAACATTAGCTAACATTCTAGGACCATGAAGTTGATCAATATAACCTAACTAATTTATATAGGACTTAAAAATGAGTAATTTGCAGTGGTTTCTAAATAGAGGCCACTATGTTTTATTAGAATTTATTCTTTAAAAAGTGATTTTTTTTCATAGAACTAATTTTTTCCTCTGAAGAACTTTTTTTTTTTTTAATGTATTTGGCACAGGGTCTACAAGGTCTCACTACGTAGATCTAACTGATAATAATTCTCCTGTTTTCAGCCTCCCAAGCGCTGGAATTACAGTCACACACCACCATGCCCATTCTCAAGCGCTGTCTCAGCATGCTCCAAGAGCAAAACCAGCACTGTCCACCAGGTATGGAACCTGGGCTGCTGCACTCTGCCTAAACAGGCATTTAGTTTGATGTAGTTTGATGAGCTATCTGGCTGGCCCTAAGAACTGTTGTTTTTATTTATGTGATTATTTACTTCCTTCTTAATTTTCTTTTCTCCTATTAAAACGTCTCTTGTGAATTAACGATAATTATGGATGATGGGTTAGACTTTATTGTATCCTCATTCTGTTTTTTTTTTTTTTTTTTTTTTTTTTTTTTTTTTTTTTTTTTTTTTTTTTTTTTTTTTTTTTTTTTTTTTTTTTTTTTTTTTTTTTTTTTTTTTTGGTGCAGGGTCTCACTATGCAGCCCACATTCATAGTGATCCCCCTGCTTTTTGCCTCCCACATGCTGGGATTACAGGCGTGCGCCACCACGCCCAGATTGCATCACTGGCTCAGTGCACTAGAAGGCGGGGCCAGCACGGCATGGGGAACCAGGGATCGAACCCTGGTCCCTGAGGTTACCTAAGCAAGCGCTTAGTCTGCTGAGCTATACCGCCGGCCCTTTCTCATTCTGAAAATGAAAAATTTAGTAACTTTATAGGCTTTCTTGTACAGTGTACTCACACATTTGAGAAATTTGATCATTTTGTGAAGTCCTGATGCCTGGAAGCTGCTGCTCCAACTAATTGAATCTAAGTGAGGTAGCCTCGATTAGCTTATTGAACGGGGCATGCTCCTAATAGCATTCAATCAACGCTAAATTCGTTATTTTTCTGTATCCTATTTGCTATGGAAACTGTTGTTGCTGTGATTTCAAACATGTTGGTATTTAAACATGGCATATGTGCTAGAGTTTCCTTTTGTTTTTTGTTTTTAGTTTCTAAAAATATAAATCAAATTTCTCATAAAGCATTAGTTGGGAGCTGTGTTTAAAGTGTTGTTTTAAAATAAAGGACCTGTTTTAAAATAGACTTTGAGCCATCAGTGGACCATAGGAAATGGTCATTTCATTTCTTTTTCTGTAACTTATAAACAGCTGGAAAAATATACATCACTCTTGGTGACACCTGATCTTTTTAGTTAGGATACTAAAAGGATTGTGAATACGCGATTCTGATTAACACAAACAAAATGCGGGGGCTTCCTTGTCTTGATTTCATTTGTTCATCTGTTCCTCATCTTCCTCCTAATTTTCCAGGTCAGAGAGCTATAACTTCCGGTTTAGTTTCTTTTGTTTGTTCATTTAAAATTTCCAGAGCAAACTGGCAGAGAAAAATCACGCTAGAATATTGAGAATTCAAAAGGAAAAGGCTTACTGCATCCAAAATGATATTTGTTACAGAATTTAGATAATTCAGTGTTGTTTTTTCCATATGGGAATTATTTTACTTTTAGGTTGTTTTCAAATGAAAGCTAGAACTGGAAAGAAAAGCAGCAAAAGGCCTAGTGGGTCAAAAATGTGCTGAGATGGCCCCTTTCCAAGCTAAAAAAGGTTTCTTTAAAAATAGAAGAAATACTTCAGGGTTTTCACTAATTCATTTTAAATCTGCTTAAGCTCATTTCTTTCTAAAAAAATTTTTGCTACATTAAGTTAAATGAACATAATTCAGAATAACAGCCACTTATTAATAAAAATTAGAACATTTTTATTTGCATAGAAGTAACACTGAAAGTCTAAGATTTTGCCTGACTGTGTGCAAAAAGAAAATATATATTAAGGGTTAATCCAAAATATAAAACTAAAAACTTAAGGGATAATCCCCTTAGCAGGTCTTTTTGCGAACATTTTAATATTCACCTACATGGGGTAGTTCAAGCAGGTGGTATTTGTGTATATCATTTAGCTTTTTATTTTGCTTGAAATGGAATTTTATATTGCTCGTCTTTCATGAGCCACTTGGATGTCCTGGTTAACTTGCTACAGTAAGGCTGGGAAAAAAAGGTATAGGTAGGCAGAGGTGTGGAGCAGGTTGGACAGGAGCTAGTAGTAACTGTAGCCTGTATCTAAATCTTGGCCAAGTAAGTATGTTATGTTTTCATCAAGAAGAGATAAAAAAGTATAGACAAAGGATAATAAAAATAAATGTTGCATGTTTAAAGTTTAATTACATTTGAAGCTATAGTCCCATTAACGCTCCTTGAAACACTCTCCTTTACTTCAAACACGCTTATTTTACCCTTCTTTCCACTTTTTCAAGCAGTTATGAAACAGAGCAGTGTCTTCATGAGGTGTGAGCTGCGTGGTGAGTGTGACTGCTACACAGCCTCCAAAGGAAGGGTGGGCTCATAAAGAGACTACAGCTTATCCTCGCCCACCTCTTGAACCAGATCTGACATGCAACTTCAGTCTCTTTCCCAAAGTCAAAAATGATCATGAAAAGTAATTGTCCTGAAACAATGAAGGACATTAAGACTGTGAAACTGGGGATGGGGAGGTGGATCAGTAGAATAAGCGCTTCTCTGGCAAGTGCAAGGGCCTGAGTTCAATACCCGGCTCCACACAAAAAAAAAGACACCCAAGAAAGATGACCTCCAGAATTGCTTCAGAAAGTGTCAAGAAAGAGGCAGAAGAGTCTGAAAAGAGGATTACTTCAGGAGGATTAATGGCAAGATATCTTTTACTGGAACAAATTTTAAAAATCTAGGCATTCATTATGTCTTTCAATCACATAACAGAAAATATGATTGAAAATGTTTTTGTAACAGAAGATGGCCCCCCAGCTAGTGTACTTTAGTTTCTTTGTTGCCTAGGTTCTGTTGCAGTTCCAGTTGCTTCTGGCTCCTAGAAAGGGCTGGTCGGGATGCATATTATAAGAGCCAATGGAAGACAATGAGTACTCTGCCTCTGTCCTTCCCCTTTACAACCGCATTAAAAACCTCCCTCCCTGGGACGAGTCTGATATTTTGGTCCTGAGCCTGATCAGCACCTGTCCACATAAATAAATATGCCTCCAAAAACTGGGTGTTTCTGTTTGCTGTTGTACTTTCAATCACACCTAAATAACTTAGGAGCTCTTCATCAATACTTTCATTTAGTTTGCTTATTTATTTAAAGAGTTTTTAAAAATTGATACAGGGTCTCACTATGTGGTTCAGACTCTTAGTGGTCATCCTGTCTCAGCCTCCCCAATGCTGGGATTATGGGCGGGCACCACCACACTTGGTTTTGGGGCCAGCAAAGCACACCAGGGGTTCTAGGACTGCATGGCATGCATTACTGGGGATTGAACTCGGGCCCTTGCCCTTGCCAAGCAGGCACTTAGGTCACTGAGGTGTCTCTTCAGCCTTGCATCAATGCATTTAAACAAATCCTTCTAATTAAATTTGAGCACATATTTTTGTACTCAGCAATGCCAATGTTTTGTAACAGGGAAAACAACCCACATTCATTTAACTTTAAAAATACAGAAAAGCAAATAAGTGTTAAAAATTATTTCAAAAAATTATAGTTTCATCATCCATAGACATCCTTTGTATACTCAATTCTGTGCCAAAGTGGTTATCACATTACATATCTCATTTGTTATTTCTTTCACATAACAATATTATCACTGACTTTGATATTGGCAAATATTCACCTAAAAATTAATATAATGGATAATAGAAATTCACTGATGTACCATGTTTTTACTTTAATCAAGTCTCAGTTATATTTTATTTCCATATTTTCATTTTTATGAATAATGCTGTAAGTTATATCCTTATACATACATTTCTGCTACTTTATTAATTATTCTTAGATGTGCATAAATTTCTAAACATAATGTAAATCACTGGACTTATCATATGTACATATGGCATACCCATCAGATAAGTTGTACCAGTTTTCATGCAGAACAACGTGTAAACATATACCTTCTTATTTGTATTTTTAAATTGTTCACTAGTAACAAATGTCAAAATTTCCTCATAATTTTGCTTTCTTTGTTTTCATATGAAGCCAGTTTCTCATTCTTCAATTGTTCATTTTTTCACATTAATCTATCATATACTGATGTATTATACATGAAATATATCAACTCTTTTTCTATCAAATGCAGCAACTTTACTTTTTAATTTCTCTTGATGTTAATTATAGCATTTAATGTGGTATTTGTTTTTCTGTAGTCAGATTGTCAATCTTTGTCTCTCTGTCTCTGTCTCTTTCTCTCTCTCTCTCTCTAAGTATGTTACTGGATATTGAACTAGCCCTTTTGAAAATTTTATGTTGAACCAGAATCTTGCTAAGTTGCAGGCTGACCTCAAACCTGTGATCCTCCTTCTCTCTTGGGAGTACCTGGGATTATGACAGAACACCACTGTACCTGGCTGTTAATCCTTTCTTTAACAATGCTTTAGATGTCAGCCTTAAAGGAGCCTATGAAGAGCCCACCGAGAGTTCCCGCCAGCTGCCATGGGAGGGAGCCATATTGGAACCAACCTTTCAGTCCCTGTTTATCCTTCAGGAGACAGTGGTCAGGCCACCGGCCTCATAAGAGACTGAGTCACAGTGATTTGGCTAAACTGCTCCTGGATTCTCAACCCTCAGGAGCCACATGAGATAGCATTGCACTAAGTTTTACGCAGCAGTTGGTGAGTGATAAAGGGGATGTACCATGTGTTGGAAGAAGAGATCAGAAAAGACTTTCTGGCAAGAGCAGTGGTTTGATCTCCATCACTGATGATACAGCAAATACTCTTCTTTGTATTGCTTCTTGACCTTCATCACCACATCCTGTCTTGTTAGTTTCACCTCTCTAATTTCTTTTTTTTTTTTTTTTGTCTTTTTGAGACAGGGTTTCACTATGCAGTTCAGGCTGGCCTTAAGCTCACTTTGTAGCTCAGGCTGGTCTCGAACTCGCAACAATCCTCCTGCCTCAGCCTCCCTAGTGCTGGGATTACAGGCCTGTAACCTCTCTAATTTCTTATCCTTACCCTGTCCCCAACCCCCTGTCTTGCTTCTTCTCCCTTCTCTCCCAATTGAATAACAGTATAGATAGTTTTGTATGGGGTCGAAACATAGCTCTGAGATTGTACATACATAGTACATACATGAGGCTCTGATTTGCATCTTCAAGTTAGAAAGAATTATGTAAATTATAGTGAGTTGTTTGCAAAATGGAAACATTTTGATAGTTACCCATGTGTACATATCTGTACATGTGTATGGGGATCCAAATTTACATCCATGGTATAGGTAGATAGATACTCCATCCCTCCTACCAATCCTGTGTTAGTCAGCTTTCAATTTCTATAACAAAATATCAGACATAATTTATAAAGAGAAAAGGTTTATCTTAGTTCACAATGTGGGAGATTCTAGTCCATTATTGGTGTGCCCCATTGTTTAGAACCTGTGTTGAGGCAGTATGACATGATAGGTGCATGTGGTGTAACAAGACTTTCTACTTTATAACAACATAGGAAGTAAAAAAGGAGAGAGAATGGTGGGGGTCCTATAATCCCTGTCAGGTTCCTGACACCAGTGACCTAAGGACTTCCCAGTATCTTTCCTCCTAAAGGTTCTACCACCCCCTGAAAGTGCCACGCTGGACACCGAGCCATTAGCAGGTGGGTCTTGAGGGATGTTCAACAGCCAACCTACAGCATCCGGAGCAGTCTGTTCACCAATTTTTGTGCCAGTTGTGAGTAGGCACCCTAAGGATTCCATATGAAATGTTTGGGAAATAATTTTATAGTCAATCATTGGGGAATATTTAAAATCAACTACACTATAAAAACTGTATAGAACAGTTAAGCTAACACTTGATTTTTTATTAATGAACAGGATAAAAGAGATGATCTACAAGCCCTAATGACAAGAAAAATGTGTTGATAGAGATGAGGACAACTGAAGACAACAGATAATGGCTATTTGCTGTACCTTTCAACAAGTTTGCATCAGAGCGCTGAAATTGCTCACAGAATTGTCCATATTGCTTATAATATTATAATACAAATAATATTTACAATAGACAAGGGATACATTTGGAGTTTGTGCAATGATTAAAATTTCAATTGTTTTCTTATTCCTGTTCCTCACATAAAGCATTTTAATTGTGTTTCACTTTTGATTTTTCTTTCTTTATTTGGTACAGAGTCTCATACTTAGCTCATACTCATAGTGATCCTCCTGTCTCAGCTTCCCCAGTGCTGGGATTACAAGCATGTACCACCCTGCCCAGTTTTGGAGCAACATGGCACACCCAAGGTTCTAGGGCCAGCATGGCATGGCAGGTGCTTAGCCCCCTAAGCTATCTCCCCAGCCTGTGTTTTACTTTTCTGTGATAGATATCTCATCAGGAATTTACTGGGACCCAACTGCTATGATGTGTGTTGTATTTTAAAGTAATTTATTTCTGTCGGAGTGTTTTTCACCCAACACTTCCAAAATATTTAAATAACAGTGTATCATTTATGGGATAATTGCATGTAATAAAGCAATAAATCCTCAAAGTATTATATGCTATCATAGCACCTTATCATAGTATGACTCTGTACAGAGCTATGTCTTCTGAACCATAACAAATAATCATAATAAAAGTTTGAACTAATGCTTAGTCTGTGAATGGCATTATCAGTCTAGCACCAGAATGATAACATTAAAATGGTGCATTATTGCCTTAATAGTAAATCTCTTAATGACAATTAAAAGTAGCAAAAAAGTAATTTTTTAGAAAAAAAATTTTTTCACTCAACATTGCTCCAACTAATGAAATGCTACAAGAACAATTGCAACTGAAAGGATTCTGCTGAGTCATTTACATAAACCACAGGGCTGGAGAAAATACCAAGCAAAATGAGGCAGGGGATACTCGGGCTTTGCAGAATGACAAGCGAAGTAACCTCAGAGGTCCTGTTCATCCATGAGTTCTCCAGCACTTCACTGGTTATAGTTTTGAGCGATTTTTTTTTAAATTGTGGGTGTTTTCCAGTACTTTTAAAAAATAAATAAATTTCTTACTGGATTTCATGCAATTAAATGGTTTTTACAAGATTTTTTTTTTTTAAAGTGAAACAGTACTAATCCCAGGTACTTTTTCTTGGAAAAACATTCACTGAAAACAAGTTACTTCATTTTCCCCAAGCAAATCTCTTCATTTTTGCTAAATTCCAAATAGAATTAAAACTACACCATGTGCCAAGTGCTTGCCAAGGGTATGACTGGTTTCTAACCAAAAGTCTCATTGAAGACACTCATTTTGCTAATTGCATCCTTTCCCCAAAAAGTGAAAGCATAATTTATGAAAGGATAATAATTAAGCTCTCCATAAAATGTTTCAGTTACTTAACTTGGTGTGTGTTTTCAGAATTCATGGAAAGTTACATTTTGACACGAAGTTGTATGATGGCTACTATTCCGACCAAGTTATAAATCTTAGTGAAGGGAAATTTAAATGGCAAGTGTTGGGCAGGACAGTGCCCTCACTGCTGCTTAATTCTGCTCAAACAAAGATGCATTCATGAAGCTGCTGAGCCACTTAATGCTTGGGTCTGTCACCAGCGAGACATAACCTTGCCAGGGCTGCTGGGAAGCTCATCGGGAGAACTCGGAAGTCATGAAAAGAAAGTTATAAAAATGTACTTGGGATTTTCCTACATACTAAACTTCATATAGGCCAGCACTATTCTGGCATGTATATTTCATTAAGAAACTGTTAATTTGCAGCCTAAGACCACTAAGAAATTTCAAATTCCACCTACCACACAACCAGTACATTATTTTCTTTAATTCCTTTTATTCCATATTCTCTGCTCAAGCACATAATGACACCTTATCTAGAAAAATCAGACACTCTGAAAATCGTTGCTGTTCAAATTTGATATAATTTACTTTTTAAAAAAGGAAATTTCAGTGATCAGAATGGGATTGTTTATAAACCAGTTCCTCCTTTGTGGGTTGTAATCTTACATTAGGGTCTAATTCAATGACTTACAGACACTGTTTTGTTGGGGGGGAACAAACAACATAAAAATAGCTTAGAATGTGCGGCTGGAAGTGATGGGTAGGGCTTAGGCACAGATGCGCTGGGCCCTGGGCTTGACCCCTGCACTGGTACGTGTACACACAATAGTGTATGATTCTCAACATTTTTATCCTCTCCAATTTTAATTTCCTATATCATTTGTCTGTTAAAATGCCTAAAACAGGAGAAGAAGATCCCTCAAATCTTAATTTTTAAAAGCCTTAGTAACAGAAGAGAAAGACTGTACAGGCATAATGCTTAGATCACTCTGTGGTCAATAAGTCTGGAACTGTGTTGCCCTGGTGTGCTGCCCTGGGCGAGTCCCCTGGCTTCTCTCTGCCACTCCACTGCCACCCAGCACTCTTCCTGGCTTGTGGGTATTGGAGGCACCCATGAAGGGGAAGACTTGCTGTCCTGAGACCCCTTCAAGGGCATGAGTTCCACTCCAGCTTAAACTTCCTCACAGGGGAATATACCACCACCCTTAGCTTCTCATTCTGAAATGATTTGAGGAAGACACCAGTAACTAAAATTCTCTGGCCTAAGTACATTAAGTCACACATGGCATTCAAGCTTAGATGTTTTGTTGTCACTATTCTGGGCATCAGCCCGGGCCTCATGCATGCTAGGCCAGTCTTATGCTACTGAGCCACCTCCTTAGCCCCAATGCCTGACTATTAAACTTGTTGCATAAGTATACAACGCTTTGCCTGGTCTACCTCCCTTCAGTTCGGTCCGTTTGCTGCGGGCTGTGTGCATGCATTCCTTCCAGTTCTTTGGCTTTTTTCCTGGTTCCCGCCTGCTGATTCTCCAGCAGTCCTCCCCTCTTTACCCCATGTGCACCTTCTGCCTATTTCAACTTTTTCTTCTGCACATAGCATTTTCTCTCAGTACTGCTCTGCCTTGGATCTTTTGCTTAAGCCATCTCAGAAAGCTCTGCTTACCTTGAAATAACTCCTTCATTTGCTGGGTTATAAGTAGAAAATATTATAATGAAAACATTATTTTTAGGACATCCTTATTGTACTTTAAGATATTAGAAAAAAGATATTAGAAACATTTCTAACTGTACAATATGCTGCTATTACATTAATACACTAAAATAACTATCTGAGGGTGTAAATCAAACAGGGTTGGTGTAATAGTCTATGAAAAAAGCTTGTAGAGAGTTACAGACAGTCACATAAAGTGCTGACCTTTGTCAAATTTGAATAATTTCTTTTTTCCCCTCCCAAGATCAAGACCTTAAGCAAACACGTTCTACCATTAAGATACACTACCAATGCCCTCTGTCTTAGGTATGTATGTAACATTTGCTGAAACTTACAAATATGCACATACTCAAATTATGTTTTCCTCCTTTGTCTAACATGCAAGCACTATTATACAACCAAGTTTTTTCTTTTAATGTTCTTATAATTTTATTACATATATGTATAGTAAATGTTACATATTACTGACGTTTTTAAATTTCATATCAATATACCATCTTTTATTGTTCAGATTTTCCTATGTTGCTACATGTAACTCAAGCTCATTTATTTTGACTGTTGTACAGAATAATTTTTTTGAATATACCTCAGTTTATTCATATCACTTAGGTGGTTTTAAGTAATAACTGTTTTTTAAAATATGTTCTTATGCTTTTCTAAGTATTAATTATTGCAAGTGGTACAAGAACTAATACACTTTCCTGGCCATGTGCAGAAGAGTTGCTAAGGGTCATGAACATGTATCTTAAAGCTAACTATATAATTCTAAAGTGGCCTCAAATGTGGCTGATGTGATGTAAGTTCCCATCAGCAGTATATGAATTTCTCTTTCTCTGCAGTCATGTGCTTGACATCCTTGGCTTTCTGATGAAAAGGAATGCTAGCATAGTTTCATTACTGTTGACATTTTTCTCATTGCAAATGAGTTTGAATACTTATTGTGTGTGTGTGTGTGTGTGTTTATGTGTGTGTGTAACTTGCCTACTCATAGCCTTTGCCCATTTTGCTTTTGTGTCATTTAATCTGCAGATAATATTCCATTGTGGATTGTGTGAGATAGGTGTGTAATTTAAAATTTTTCCATATGAATAGTTTTTCCAGCATCAATTATTGGAGAGTCCCTCCTTTCCGTACTGGTTTTAGTGTTGTATATAGTTTGCAGGTAGGAATGGTCCCATTTTACAACTCTGGTACTATTGACTTCTTTTCTTTTCTCCAACCCTGGCTTGTAGTCAGTAGGTAATGATCTCAGGACATAAGCTTACATTTATAATTAAAGGATAATTTGGAGAATTTATGCTAGTTACAAGGCTGCCCTGCAAGAAGGAATGGAAGTGATCCTGCAGGATGCAAAACAGAAATGATCTGGGGAATTTCTAATTTCTCTTTGCCATTGTGTTTTCCATTTCCACCCTTCAGCTCCTGGCAAGGACAGCAAGAAGTCATTCTCTCCAGAGACCACTTACAGACCCTACTGCTTTCAAAGGTCCCAGCAGTGACTGCTGCCTTTGCATAATCAGGCTAGGTGTAGGCAGGAGGAACAGCATGATCTCTGTGATGGACGCACTATTATACAACCAAGCTTTTTCTTTTAATGTTCTTATAATTTTATTAAATATATGTATAGTAAATGATACTATATATGTATAAATACATATATGTATAGTATCATTATACTATTGGACCACTCAGCCACATGAGCACCTGGAGTGGTGGGTAGCTTGAGTGTAAGGTCAAAGTGCAGCCTCTACTATAGCTCAGGAATGAATTGAGATCCACAGATAGTCAGATCCAAGGGGGTCCTTCATCAGGGAAGCTGATGTCCAGCAGGATCTTGCTAAGGCTGCCATTCATTGTGTCTAGAACCAAGTATCTATTGAAGAATGGTTGGCTGAAAGACTGGGAACCTATGGTTCTGGGGAGCCTTGCTTGGGAACTTCTTGATCTGAGGGAAAAGAGCTGTTAAAGGGGTCAGAGGCAAGATCAAAGCACTTTGAGTAAAGGAGTTCTCTGGGTAAGTCAAACAGGGCATGCTTTCTAATGAGTAAGCAGTAGCCCAAGGTGCCCAGGGGGTTTGTATGGACCAAATCCACCCTCTCATTTTGGTTGAGGGTGTGGGTTTCCTTGATTCAGGGGTTTGGGAAGGAGAGATCTACTTGGGCTTGAGGAGATGAGCAGTCCCTCCTTAATGGGGGTCTTGAAAGGTCCTCCCTTTTGGGTGCAGCCAAGGTATGGTGCATGCTCTCCAAAGACTTTGCCAGAGAGGGGATTCTGTGGCTTGTCAAGACATGCCAGGGCCCTCCAAGATTACAAGCTCAGACTCATTCACACAGGGTGGCAGCAATGCTATTTCCTTAGAGATCAGCTCATCTTCCTTCTCTCTTTCCATTTAATTATAAGAAGTTCTGAGATTATTTCCCATGCTGGGAACTTGAACTTACTGTAGGACTTCTTGGGCTTTGGGTGGGAAAGCAGGGTGATTTATCCCAACAGTCAGATGACTCTTCTCTGAAGGATGGGCATAAAGAGAGCCTCTCTTCCACAGGTGGGCTCTCTACCTTGATGGGTCATGCTAAGGATGGCATGTCCTCCCCAGCCGGGTTTCTTCCTTCTTGATAGACTAAAAAAGGTAGCAAAGGTAACAGCCTTTCTCCAAGCAGGGATTTATTCTCCTTGATGGCTCTTATAGCAGGAAAAAATGCTATATCCTCACCAGATGGCAGCATCATGAGGGCAATACATAATCCTTTGTTTTGAGCTGTCTCAGAGTTCAGAAGTGAAGCTTCCAGGGCAATGGCACATTCACTATGGGCTGCAACAACAGGATGGGTTCACTGGGAGCTGGATGGGCACCAGGTATGAGTGGACCTGTGGCAGCAGTAGATTCATCTGCTGTGGGAGTTCAGTTTTTATAGTCACATTGTAGAGCCGTTTACTATTGGGCCATTTCTGCTGCTCAAACACCTGGTCCAAAGTCAGTAATCTAGTAGCACTGGGATTAATAGTCCAAATGAGAGCTTGCCATTGGCAGATGTCTTGCAAACCAGCATGTCATGGAGGGAAAGTTGTGAATAGCATTCTTCCAGCCTGGCTTGGTGATGTGTTTAAAATAGAGGAAATGATCCTTTATCCAAGTGTAGATGTCTTTCAAGGTCATGGGCTTCTTCTCAGAATTCTTATTGGTGAAAGTCTCATGGCCATGTAAGAGCAAAGTGGTTTCTTAGACACAGAATCCTGCCAAGAAGTTGATGTTCCTCAGAGCTTGCAACCTTGCCTGGTTCTTGCTCCTGGTGATAATTCTCCTTCTTCACTGTCTCTTCATTGGTCTGCAGGAGCCCAGCCCATCAGAACTCATCTTTCCAAGCCCTTGGGCATTGGTTAAGCAGCCTGCTGCTGCACACCAGCACAGGACTTCTGTCTCTGCCCTGGTGGGGCTCAGGTAGTCTCAGAACTTTCACATCCCTGGCTGCAAGATGTGACCCTAACTTCCCAGTGAACCCTTTTCTTCTCTTGGAATCATTGCTGGTTTGAGCGTGGGGGTCCTGGAAAGTGAGTTTGGTTCCCCCAGAGCAGACAAGAATGAACATGTTAAACCCATGGCTGCCTCTCCCTTTTCCTTTGCAGGACATGCTGTGGTAAGCTCTGAGCACCGTTATAGATGGCCAGCATATGTGTTGGGCATGGTGGTGTGGTTAATAATCTTGATTCCATTTGGAAACTTGCAGAAGCTAGACTTTGCCATCTTGGAGGCCTGTGCTTAGTTAGGCTCCTGTTGGGCAGGGATCTCTCAGGCTCCTCCCTAGTTGTTTCACCTGGAATGCTTTGAGCTGGATGTGGTAGCCTCAGTATTCAAAGAATCAGTGGCCCATGGGGGCTGTTTTTCATGTTGAATCTGTGCCCTTACTGAGCAACACAAGCAAGGACTTTCAGGCTACAGTGCCGCCAGCCAGGGCCCTGCAAGGCTACTCCTAGGGGCCTGCAAGGGCCTGTGGTATGGGCTAGAAGGGAACCCTGAGGGTAAGGGTTAGGGCCTCTTATTTTCTTCTTCTATATCAATGCCACACTTGTAATTTTCTTAGCTTCCTAGTAAGTTTTTTTTTTTTTTTTTTTTTTTAAGTAGGGAAAATTTCTTTACCTCTTTCCTTTTCTTCCAAAACCTCTCTTCACATAAATTTTAGAATTTACTTGCCCAGACACTGCAGAGATTATGGCTGGAATGATGAACTAAAATGGACAGTGAATATTTTAACAATATTAAGTCTTCCTGAACAAGATATACCTCTGTTCTTAAGTAGTCTCTATTTATTTCTTTCAATTAGTTTCAGATTTTTTTCCCCTAAAAGGTCTCTGACATGTTTTGTTAGATTTATTCCTTTTCAAACTTCGATCCTGATACATGAAGTATGTAGAAATGCAACTCAGTTTTTAGAAACTATTTTGTTTTAATGACTTATTATCTGGATTTTCTGTGATAATTGTTCTTATGAATTGTTGTTTTAATTTCTGTCTTCACAATCTTCACACTTTTTTCTTTCCTTGCTATTATGACTTGAATTTGTGGTACAATGATGAATGTAAGTTGGAGTAATAGATTTTTGGGGGTCATATTTGACTGAAAGTAATACATATATTAGATACCATTCACAATTAGGTATCTTATTTGTGTAGGTTTTCGGAAACAACCTTTATCAGATTAAGGAAGTTCCTTTTCATTCCAAGGACTTTTGTTTTAAATATGAATGAATATGATTAGTTCAAACTATAACACTAGTGCCTTTTTTACTTAGTTTTATTCTTGAGATGGCTTCTAAACTCATGTGCTTTGTCTGATTGTGATGTAAAGATTATACTAATTTCCTATATTGTGTTTTTCCTATTATCTGAAATAGAATGTGTAAAATAGGATTGTAACCTTATTGAAGGTTTAATAAAGCTTTCCTATGAAACCATATAGGACTGACAGTATTTTTGGTCTTGAAGTACTAAGGATGAAGTGAGGGCCTTCTGCATGCTAAGCAAGCACTCTACCACTGAACTACATTCCACCTTTCTAATTCTGTTGTTATTGTTAAATTTTGAGACAGAGTCTTGCTAAATTGTCCAGGCTGGCTTTGCTGTCTTTCCTCAGCATCAGCCTCCTGAGTAGCTAGGATTATAGGTGCATACCACCACACCTGGCTCTGATAGTGTTTTTCTGTGGTAAAACGCCTAACCTTTGAAATAACTAATTTAATTTTAGAATGGTTTCTTAGTACCTGTTGGCAGCACATGATGTTCACACTGGTCATGGAGAGTTAGCACACATATATAAGATTGTCCCATCCAGCGGGTCAGTCAACGAGAGTCACCTGGGAGAGGAGCGGGGCATGGAGGAGGGGACAAGGGATAGGAGACGGGAGAAATGGAGACAAGACAGGATTCGATCAAGTCTCGTTTATTCAAGGAAGCGACACGGCTTTTATAGCAGGGGGAGAGGAAGTCAACGTCACCTATGACGCGGGCGTACAAAGGCAATCTTATAGGCTAGAGGCACTCATGTGATCCGCTGGGGGGGGGCGTATGCATCAGGAAGTCATGATGTGGCAGCTTTGCGGGAAGAAAAACCTATTTCCATAAGAAAATGGAGGCTCTGGGGCTATTGTGCCCCCAACATAAGATGTATTAATTCTTTTTACTATACTTTCCCCTCCTCTTCCTTCCATCTGAGTTTTGTTTTTGTTTTTTTGAGACAGGTTCTTACTGTGCAGTTGAGGCTGACCTGGAGCTCACTCTGTGGCCCAGGTTGGTCTTGAACTCCCAATGTTCCTCCTGCCTCAATCTTCTGAGTGCTGGGATTACAGGTGTGTGCCACCATGCCCGGCACCGTCTGAATTTATTTAAAGATTAAATATCTGTTCAGTCTTTCTATTTCTCTTCCAAAAGTTAGATCAGTTATATTTTTCTAGGAAAATTTTCCATTTTATCTGCATTTTAAATTTATCAACAGAGACTTCCTCCTAGTGTTTGCTCATTATTTATTTCTGCTTTATCGAGATTTATGCCCCTTTTCTCATCCTAAACATTAGCTTTTTCCTCTAGTTTTCTGATTGGTCTTACCAGAGCATGTCTACCTTTCTAATCATTTTTAAAAAATAACTTTTTCTTTTATTGTTCTATCTTCCCTTTGTTTTATGTCATTTAATTTCTGTTTTTATCTTTATTTTTTCCTCTACTTTCTTTGAGTTTACTGTTCTTTTTATTACTTCCCTTTTCAAAGCTATTTTTCTTCTTTTTTATGTTTTCTTTACTTCATAAGTTGATGCTAGCTCACTGTTATTTTTATTATTCTTTTTAAAAATTTATTTGATATACAGTTTCACTACACAGTTCAGACTCATAGTGATCCTCCTGTCTCAATTTCTCCAGCGCTGGGATTACAGGCATGCGCCACCATGCCCGGTTTTGGAGCTGGCCTGGCATAGAAAAAGCAAAGTAAATTTAAAAAAATAAGATGACAGAAATAAACCTAAAGATACATGTAGTTGTATTAAACTATAAAGACTAAAGATATAGTTTGTGGGGGGGATTTTCAAACATTTTTTCAAAAGGTGCCAACTGTTGGTCAAGGTAGCAGGAACATTTATGCCTGGTATGGACCACATGCAGCATTCTCATCTAATTTACTTGCTGGATCCCCAAGCTCCAGCTTGGCTGTATTTAGATGTGGGGATTTTAAGGAAGTAAGAAAGGTTAAATGAGCAATACTGATGCTTTGATATTTGTTCTTGTGAATCCTTTTGTGATCTATTTTACGAAGTTCTCATGTTTTCAAGATTCTGTATATGTCCATTTGCTAAAGATCTTTGTTAATACTGTTAAAAAATTTATGTCTTTTCTACTGTCTATATATTTTTTGTTCCCGAAACAGGCATATAAAAATTTCCCCTATGCTTGTTGATTTCATTTTCTAGCTGTAGTTTGGATAATTTTGACTTTGCATATCCTGAGGCTATGCTTTGGTTTTGTTTTATCCCAAAAAGATGCATACAAGCCATTCTTTCAGAGAGGAATAATTTGACATTTATGTTATTGTTTCTCTGGGCAAGTTATTTCTTCACAATTCCATTGTCCATGATAGAGATGTTGTCAAAGACTGTTGTCACTGGCAAGAAGAGACATCGATCTCATATTTTACATAGCACGGTTTCTGACATTTTACAGAAAAAAAAAGTGTAAGAAGGTTTACAGAAAAAAAGAACACAAAAAAACTTATGCTTTCAAATTTTACAGGAAAAACTTGATTGTTCCTCTGTTGACTCGCCAAGGGTTTGAGAGACGTTCAGGCCAGTGAGTGTCCCTGTAGCTCACGCTGCCTTAGCCTGAGAGGTAAGTGCACTGCCCTGGCTGGTCACTCAGCATAAAGGGAGACAGGCTTCTCCTCTTTTCAGATTCTGTTTGGAAAACTGCTTCTGAATTCAACAAATCTGGATGCTGAAGAACATTTCAATAATTCTTCACCCAAAGCCCCCAGTGAGAAGTCCAAACACCTGAGTCAAAGGAGAGAAAGTCTGACACAGTCCTCTTAACCTGTCTCCCACATACCCTTTCAGGCCAAGAACAAACAGCATCACTGTCCAGATCTTCAGTGTGCTCATGGTTGGAGACTCCTGCCTTTCCTAAGACGAATTCACCCTCCTCTCCACAGTACCTGCAGATGCTGCCAGTATCTGAAGTTCGAGTTGAGCAATGACTGATTCGGCTTAGGAGCCATCAGTACATAATGGTCATTCATCTGGAGGCATAAGTGAATGTCCACTGGGGAAGTGTCTAAAGTAGAAGGGTTGGGAGTGTAGTTCAGTGTTCTAGTATTTGGCTAAAGTGAGAAGATACCTTACAGAGAATTGTTGGGAACAAAAGCTTTGGGGAACTGAAAAAAGAGAAGAGTGTAGTGACAACTAAGACCCAACTGAGAGTTCAGAGAGGAACCAGAAGTAGGAATTGGTTAATAACAAACTATGAAGTATGCATCTGTGCTGTTGTCAAGGGCTTTGTGTGTACTGATTCATTCAGATTTTGCAATAAGCTTTTGAGATAGATGCTGTTATTTCCATTGTGAAGATAATGAAATCAGAGCATTCCAGGTTTCAGTCATCTTGGTACAGTTTACACACTGAGTAAGATTTGGAGCCAGCATTCAAAGTGAGGCCATTTTGCCCCAAAATCTGTGCTTGCAGCCCTTTCACTACACAGCGTTCTGTTTTAGAAACCTAAACAAGGACACAATTTCAGAGTACTGGCATCAACAGTCTTAAAAGGAAAAAAAAAAATATGAATCATTATATTAGCCAGAGTTCATTTGATCAAAGAATATTTTATGAGGTGAGGAGCCTTAGCCAAGAGAGCCTAGGAGTTCCACCTATCCACATGGGCAAGCCACATTTATAAATACTAGAAAATGGTCAATGTCAGGGCTGGAGAGATAGCTAGGGAGATGTGCTTGCCTGGCAAGCATAAGGGCCTGAGTTCAATCCTTGGTTCCGCAAAAAAAAAAAAAAAAAAAAAAGGTGGAGAGATGGCTCAGTGGAATAAGTGCTTCGCTGGCAAGCACAAGGCCTGAGTTCAATCCCCAGTTCTGCCAAATAAATAAACAGAAAATGGTCAGTGTTTTATAAAATGTTCTGATAATTGATATCAAAATGTTGAGTCAGACCTATTTGACATGTAATTTGCCTTTAAGATGCTAAGAACAAAGAACATCTTCAATATGAATGTCTTAGTTACTTTTCTCATTGCTGAGACAAAATATTCAACATATAAAATTAAAGTTTAAATAAACGCAAATTTTATGTAGCTCACAATTTGTAGAGGTATTAATCCACAATCAGCTGGTCCAAGGCAGCATGGCAGACATGCATCGAAGAGGAAAAACTGTCAATGGTGGGCAGAAGTTAACAAAGCAAGCAAGGGACAAGATAAGCCTCTTTCTGTCCCCTATATTGTATTCAGACTATTGGGATTAGGGTGGTGCCAAACCAATCAGTGGAGTAAGTTAGTAATCATACATCCTTAATCCTAGCATACAAAAAAAAAAAAAAAAAAAAAATCCTGGCATGCACCATGAATCAACCACACATTCTAGATTTAACCACCTCTGAAAAAGCCCTACCTATGAGTGCCTCAGGCTTCAGGAAAACATCTAGACACAAATCATAACATTAAGCCATTAGAAGTAGGATAAACTATATAAAATTATTTTATGTTTATTTGCATTTAGAACATTTATCAAAAATACTAAAATGTCTCATAATAATTTTAATACGCAAAGTTTTTTTCCCCTTCTTAGTTCTGGGGATTAAACCCAGGGCCTTGAGCATACCAGGAAAGGGCTCTACTCTCTATGACACTGGCCCTAGTATGGAAATTTCAATATGCAACAAGTCAGCTATTACAGGGAATGTCAGCCTTTTGGTTGTTACTCTAATGCTAGCCAAAAGAAGAGGTTTTTTTTTCCCCTTTTTTGGCAGAACCAGGGATTGAACTCAGGCCCTTATGCTTGCCAGGGAAGTGCTTATTCTACTGAGCCATCTCCCTGGCCCAAAAGAAGGGTTTTGTTTTGTGTGTCTATAATGTAGAGCAAGAGAGATGAGCAAAATCATTTTATTACATTTTATAACTCATTTGTAAAAGTTAAAGATCAATTATAATTGTTTTGCCTAAATGCTAAAGAGTTTTACAGGAAATTTAGAATTACTGCTCTTATTCAGTATTCAGAGAAAAACATTTTTGACAGGCAGGATATGAATATTTTGTGGAACATATTTTGTATGTTTAAATAAGATATGTGAGATTGTAATTGACAATTTTGATAACTGATTTGCCTATAAATCCTTGAAAGAACTTATGTATATTTCCACTAACAAAAAACTGCATTAAGTTCTAACAAAAAACTGCATTAAGTTCTTCAAGTGATTCTTGGATGGAGCTGATTTCTAAACACAGTACTTAGACACAATGGAACAATGGGTTTTCTTAATTATGTCTGCTTTGATTTGAAATAATAGAAATCTACTCAAGCTATTTTGAAAATTTTCTTATAAAAGGGATTTACTGTAAGCACTGTCATTAGTTTATTACAAGGAACCCCAAGAGTGGCCAGCATACAGAATCACAAAAAGGAATTTGAAAACTGGACTGTTATTTCATACTCTGGAATGACACAGCTTTTTGTGCAGGCATCGTATTTGTCTCCCTTCCTTTTCAGGGTCTCACTAGACATGCCAGTCTCTGGGGCTGGCTCAGCATATCCAGGACTGGGGCTGGTGGGGCATGTGGTGCCAGGGATCAAATCCCAGTCCCTATGCTTGCTCAAGCAGGCACTTGGTCCACTGAATTATCTCGCTGACTTTGTCTCTCCTTAGCAGGCTACTTTCTGATGCTGCCGTGTGCTTATGACCAAACATGGCCTAGCCCAGCCCTGGCTTTAAGTCACTTTTCTTTCTACGTGTCTGACAGAGACTACTTAGTGTCACAAGTCTAAGCTTCTAAAAGAAGACATCTAGATAGCTTCACAGGACACTCATCAACCTGGTTCAAATTAATGGAGAACAGGGAAAATGAGGGAGAGTCTGGCTTCAAGGGCAAGCAGCTCCATTGTAAGCGTTATATGGTAAAGGTAGACTTCTTTAGATAATACATGAAGATCATATAGTGCTTTTGCATCTTTCACTCTTTTTTTTTTTTTTTTTTTGCAGAAGGAACCAGGGATTGAACTTAGGTCCTTGCCAGACAAGTGCTTATTTTACTGAGCTATCTTCCCAACCCCACTGTTGCATGTTTCACAAGTGGGACTTTAATGTAGACAATCTTAAGCATATGGGATGCAAATAGCTATCTCCTAAGATAGTTACATTTCTACAACTCTAGTTTCAGTGTTATAGAATCTGGAAATACATTAAAAGACCCCTTCTTTAATGTCAGAGACAGAGAATAATAGACAGAGAGAGTAAAAGAGGGAGAGAAATAGAGACAGGAGAGAGAGTTCTAGCAACTATATTCACTTTTCAGGAGTATACTTGAATTTTCATCTAAAATTATAATCCTAATTTCTATTTATCAAACTCTTAGAAAAGAATGTTAATTTTCATTAAGTGCAAGTTTCATGAATATTTTCAAGATTTTTCTTCCCAAGCTACCATATTTGCTGATACATAAAACATGCTTCAATTTTGTAAAATTATAAAACTGTAAAAAAATTGTACCTGTATTATACAGGTATTGAAAGTAATTTTGAAGGTTTTTTTTTTTTTGTATATTAGGGAAGGTTCTATAGGGTGTTTAGGGTCTCACTACTAGATCAGACTTATAGTGATCTGCCTGTTTGCAGCCTCTCAAGAACTGGGATTACAGGTGCTCAGTCCCATCCCAGCATGCCCCAGGGGTGGGGGGAGTATAGCAGACCCAGGGGTCAAACCCCCAGCCCCTGTACCTGCTTGCAGGCACTTTAATCCACTGAGCTATTTGGCAAGACCCTTGAAGATTTTTTTAAATAAGAGAAAATATTTTATTTATGTAAATATCATACACAAAATACTGGAGTTCAGAGTCAAACATCTTGAGTTCTAAACATGCAGTAAACATAAATTAGAGCCTAAAATAATTAAGAAATATCATAGCTAAAAAACTGTAATGTTGAATATTTATAACAGATAACAAAAATGTATGTTTACTGATAAAAAGAAGCCTCAAATTATACATGCTATATAGACAAATACTAGTAGTAATGTCTATAAATATTCATAACCAAAAGAAAACTCCAATATTCTATAAGTTTGTGTGAAGTCCTGTAAACAAATGTAGGGAAAATGGATATGTTTTTAAATGTTGGCATAAAACAAGTCACAAACTATGATGATTTGCAGGAATTTCTAAGCAGATAGCTACCTGCAGTGGAGCTTATCAGGTAGGCCCCAGCCACTTGCATATGTTTCCCCTTTTAAGGATTGCCTAGTCTTCTCCTGTGTAGTCACATCTTCCATTTTATTTTATATATTTGGCATAGCCTCACTACGCAGCTCCGACTTGTAGTGATCCTCCTGTTTTCAGCCCCCCACCCCCCAGCACTGGGATTATAGGCATGAACCACCGCCACTGGACTCGGTCACTGGCTCAGTGCGCCCAGGTGGAGGGCTTGTGCAGCCTGTGGTGCCGGGGATGGAATCCGGTCCCTGCGCTTGCCTAAGCACACACTCAGACCACTGAGCTATCTCACCGGCCGCATAACTAGAGGCCTTCCTTGCCCTTCCAGTGTAGGCACCATAGCCAAGCTCTCCCTGTCAGCCTCTGCAGCAACCACAAGAAGGTACTTCAAGGAGCTTGGCCTCAAGAAGCAAGACTGGTGCAGGCTCCCGGCTGCTGCCTGCTTACACCCAGTCATGGCCGCAACAGATATGGAAGGCCCATTCTTGGGAGATACACAACTCCTCTGGTGGATGGCTTTCACTTGATAACTGACTAAGTACCTTTACAAACCTTCCTTGGGCTGCAGGAACAGCAAGGATGCATCCATCTTATTTTTCTTCTCTTTCCTGCGCTCACTGCTAACTATGGGTCATGATCTAATGCCTCTCCCAGGCTTCCCAGCTCCCTACTCATGCTTCCTTCCATGCTTTTCTCCTAAGACAATCTGTGCATGTTAATCCTATCATGGGCTCCACCACTTCTCCCCACCCAAGTTTGAATCTTGATCCCAGGGAAGGAGACTGAAGACACTCAGAGGTGAAACTCCTGCAGGGGTTATGAAGGCACCGACAGACTCGCGCAGGACCTCTTTCCTCTGGTTTTTGTTTTCTAGCCTTCAATGACTATCTTTGTAGTTGACCCATTAAAGCCATATCTGAGCCTTCTTGTTGATTCTGTGAACTCCTCATGGTCTCCCAGAAAATACATTTTTACTGAGATTAGTCTGTCCGTTTCTGTGCTTGAAACCAAAGAATCCTACTTAGCAGACTTCAGTACATATAGGCTAAAGAATGTTTCAGAAAAATGTGGTCACAAAGTATACAGAAATAGCATACTTGAACAGGCCCCTCTGTTGTGATGTTGCTTTGTGTAATGAACACTCCACTAATTAGTAGATTATGATGAACAAAGAGGGGGACTGTGGACCAATTTTTTTAAACCTGCCTATAAAGGAGTAAAATCAATTACCAAACATCTAAGCATTAATAGAAGACTAGTCTTTATCTTCAAAATCAAGAAAATCACTCTAGAGGCTGAAATCATTTGGCCACTGTTGCTATCCACAGGGTTCACTTCCTCACCTGTGTTCCCTACAGGAACTGAGTCATTGCCCAGCTTTGAAGGAAAGCTCCTCCTCAGCCCATATTTGCGGCATGGCCCGTTGTGCCACGGCATGTCTTCGATGATGTGTGTATGGCTCACATCAGCCCTGGCATCTCAGAACAGACATCCCTGCCCAAGCCTTCCCCATCCACAGGTCCTGCTTTTGCAGACATCTTTCTACATGGAAATCTGGGCCCAGTATCAAGTTTTCCTGCCTTTCATGCTCTGCTTGTCATTAGATGAATCCCACAGGGGGCTGTCAATCGTGCCAAGAACAGAAGGAACTTGCATTGTAATACAGCAAGGACTTCATGGAGAAGGTGACATTGCAGCAAAGACTTAACAGAGGTGAAGAAAGTCACTAGATGGCTATCCAGTGCAAGGTGCTTCAGTTTTGCAGGTGAAAAGAACAGGCAGGTCCTGGTTCAGAAAAATACCTGGCATGCTGAAAGGACACCAAGAAGGTCAGTGTGGCCAGAGGCCAGGGAGAGAAGAGGAGAGAGCCACGAGTCAAAGTCAGAGTGGCAAGGAGAAAAGGAGCGTTGCAGATGCTACCAGACCTTCCACATGCTGAGGTTGACTTGGTGTTTTGATCAGTAGGAGACGCGGAGTTGCTGAAAGGCTGGCAGCAGAGGAATGAAGTGATGCAATTTGGACATTCATTGGGATCTCTTTGAAATAAAGCTTGTATTAAGAGCTTGCAGGAAGCCAGGCGTGGTGGCGCAGGCCTGTAATCCCAGCACTCGGGAGGCTGAGGCAGGAGGATTGTTGTGAGTTCGAGACCAGCCTGAGCTACAAAAGTGAGCTTAAGGCCAGCCTGAACTGCATAGTGAGACCTTGTCTCAAAAAGACAAAAAAAAAAAAAAAAAAAAAACCAACTTGCAGGAGACCAAGGGCAGAAGGACAGATTAGTTGGAAAGCTGTTGTAGTACCCTTGGAAACATGTTATTTGTACAAACAATGAGAAAATTTTTACCTATTGTTGCCCCATGAGTAGTACATTCAGGTATCATACCTATACCAAAATAGGAATGTGAAATAGGAAGAAGATGTTCAAATGGACAGGGGAACATGGGAGAGAGGAAGGAACAAAGGGAAATTTTTTGAAAAGCGAGAAAAGAAAAAATTGCAAACAAAGATTTTGTAAATGGGGAGGGGAGGAGGGATTCAAGAGAGGGTAGGTGAGTTGGATAAAAAGAGAATTAAGTTATAGCATGTACAGGTGCAAATTCTCCAAGATGAATGTGACCTTTATTTATATCTAAAACTTACCAAGAAAATCTGATTGAACTACTGAATGAAAGATCAAAAAATGAACTCTGTGAGTCTCTGCTTCCCTTCCACAAAGTGCTCTCTGCCTGAGTCGTGGCTCTGTCCCAGATCCCAGCAATCAAGTGACGTGACAGAAGGTTTTGAGATGCACAAGCAGGATGTGATGAGTCTCTGACTCACTGAAGGGTGTGGGCAAACTATTCCTTCCTAGACCTCAGGAGTCAACGTTATTCACGCAGCTGGATGGGCCCTGGGTATGAGTCCAGGTGAGGATTCAGTAGCTATGCATGGGGCCTGACTATAACGTTTAGTGAGAATCTAAGCCAACTAACTATTCAGGTGAATTAAATGGACTTCCAAATCGCCCATCTAGATTTGGTTACATATTCTTGCTTGTCAGCTCTGGCTTCTTTTTTACTATTGCATTGCCTGACACCCTAAATGTGGCTTTTTTTTTTCTCTTGCCTTTTATACCAATATTACCCTGAGTTGAAAGCAGAGTGGGTCTTGTATCTCTTCTACCTTTATGCTGTCCATGGAGCTATTGAGTCCACCCTGCCCCTGGACATCCACCTAGTGACCCCCTTTGCTCCCATTGAGTCTTTACTGCAATATCACCTTCTCCCTGACTTCTCACTTTAAAATGGCAGGTTCTTCCTGCTCTCGGCCCTCTCTACACCCTCCACTGTGCTGCACGGGCTCCATCGCTCTTAATATCTTCCTATGTGCTTATTTTACTTATTTAGTTAGTGTGTAGTTTGCAGTATCCCTTCACTGGACCCTAAAATCCCATGCACAGTATTGTTACCTCCTGTATCCCCACAGTGCACAACACATGCTGGCAACTCATCGGTGCTAAATGAATATTTGTTGAATGAAGAAGTGATTGAACGAATGAATAACCAGCAATTCTATTGTCTGACTTTTGGTGGCACTTCAAAGCTCACTGGCATGTCTGTTTTGCTCAGGAATGTACTGCAAGTGACAGCTGCTGATGGTGGGCCTGGGCATCCAGTTTGACTTGCTAGCACCGGTGGTGCTCTGAGCTGGGCACACTGGGACATCCTTCTGCCTGCCACTGCTTAAGGAGCTTCTCAGGTTCGGCGATCAGACCCAGTCACCAGCCTGGATGCACTGCATAGACTTGTTGCTTG
This sequence comes from Ctenomys sociabilis, assembly GCA_004027165.1. NCBI lineage: Eukaryota > Metazoa > Chordata > Mammalia > Rodentia > Ctenomyidae > Ctenomys > Ctenomys sociabilis. The sequence continues at coordinate 14,886 of PVKA01011721.1, read as the reverse complement.
GCACCCAGTTACTGTTTTCTGCGTTGTTGACCTTTCCTTGGTTTTCGACTTTGCTTCTCAAGACCCCCTCCTGAGGTCACAATTGAGTGCCTGTGGTTCTTCACCTGTACCCCAGACAGTTCTGCCTGCTCTTGCTTTCTGACTTTGCCCCTCTGCAATCATTTTTTGAGATCAGCCTTGGCCTCTCTACCACTAGGAAGGAAAATTTGGATTTTAGAGAAGTTGTTCCTAGTTTTAAACAACCATGGGGAAAATGAAAGGTTGGCTGATGTGTTTGTGGAATAAGCAAGCATTCAGGTGTTGACAGGTGATCTGGATGATACAGTTCTGAACTTGTTATCCAAAATTATCTAGAAATTTCTTTGAAAAAATCTTAACTAATAAACAGTCAGACAAAGGTCTTCTCTCTAGAATTTATAAAGAACTAAAATACATTAGGGCCCGTAAATGTAAAGACCCAATCCAGAAATGGGCATGCAAGATGAATATACACTTCTCAAAGGATGAAATTAAAGAAGCAAATGAAAATATGAAAAAATGCTCCACATCACTAGCCACCCATGAAATTCAAATTTAAACAGCACTGAGATACCATCTCACTCCAGAAAGAATGGCTATCATAAAGAAATCAACAAACAACAAATGTTGGAGAGGATGTAGGGAAAAGGGAACCTTTTCCACTGCTGGTGGGAATGTAGACTGGTGCAACCATTATGGAAATCAGTGTGGAGACTCCTCAGAAAACTAGGACTGGAAATCCCATTCAAGCCAGCTATTCCCCTACTAGGAATTTTCCCTGAAGAACTGAAAACATCATATCATAGTGATATATGTGTACCTATGTTTATAGCAGCACAATTTGTGATAGTCAAATCTTTAGCTAGCCATCACATGAGGAATGGTTGAAAAGATGTGCTATTTTTATACAATGGAGTATTACTCAGCTATAAAGAATGATAAACTTGAAGCATTTATATTTAAGTGGATGCCACTTGAACATATACTCATAAGTGAAATGACTAGATCCACATGTGAAAATATCATATAGTCCCCCTAGTATAAGAAGGCAAAAGAAGAAATACAAATAGAAAGACATAATACAACTAAAAGGAAAGCAAGAACTTGAGAATTGGATGAGGAGAAGGTAAGGAGAATAGTTTGGAAACAGGACAGAGACAAAGCCATACATTTGTACACACAAGATGGGTAAGGCAAAGATCCTGAGAAACATCAGCAGGTTTTTGAAAGTAGCAGTTAATTGGTAGGATTCTCAACCTGACTATACATGCTGATACCTGTGAACCAAGCAACTTCACTGAAGATAGCAATATGTAGTAGAAGGGTCACGCTTGGAATGCCTGTCATTCTTGTCTGCTAAATACATATTTCCTATCATGACATATTTACTGTCTCACAAGTAAAAGTTTGTTTTGGTAATAAATGAAAAAAAAAAAAAAAAGACACAAGGAAAAAATGTTACAAGACCATTCTTCTACAAGGCTGTATATGGTTAGATTTCTAAATTTCTATGTAATAATGTGTATAGTACTATTTTTTTTATTTTTTATCTCATACTCTGTAAGAACTTAAAATCTGATGCATCAATACTTGACTGAAAAATATCTATTCCATGTTATGCCTAAGATTTTTGATATTTAGACAGATAGGGTATACTGAACTGCATATGTTTCAGGGTAATAATCAGCTTCTCTTCTGGATGGTTAACAACCTCAGTTTGCAGATCAAAAATTGGAGAAATGGAAGGGCTGCAAGGTGAGCCAACATTTTGGCCCTAGCCTTTCAAGATCAGTGAAGACTCAGGACATAGGAGAACCTGTACTGTAACATCATGTAACTCAGTTGTTCCTCAAATTTTCTGATCAAAGATATTGTGGAGCCACAGAGGAATGTGATCAATGACTATAGTGTGCCCAAGGAGAGTCACATGGAGATAAAACTTCCTCACAGGCTTTCACAAAGAGCAAATTGGTCAAGCAATAGCTGTGACTCATCCACATGGCTGACACTGATAAAGGATCTACCGAGTGAGGTACAGGGTTCCAGGATAAACCCTGAGGGGACTTGACTGGCCTCATCAGATACAAAGGTTACATTTTTTGTTATGTAGGTCTTGCTTTATCTCGGTCTTAACCATCCAGCAGAAAAGTGAGGTATACAAAGTAAAGCCATAATGATATGCTGAGCTGTAAATGGCTCTAGTCAACAATTTCTGTGGATAACCCACTAGTATTGTGGACTGGTGGACTATGTTGGAGTGTTTCGCTGAATTCAAGCACCTATAATAATTGAATGACAATAGAATACCCATCTCTGGCCAAAAAAGGGGATACAAAGGAAGGACCATTCTGTATTTGTACATACAGGACAGTTAGGATAAATATGCAGCTACTTTTGCATAATTCTATGAGAAGAAAGATTTGCACCAATAATGTTTGGATAGGATATCCTGTCTGCTTCTTGTACTATGGATAACCACTAGGAAGATAACAATGCAAAAAGTCTTAATTATTGAAACTGCTATAATTCAGCTTTTAGAAAAGGTATATAGCTACATTCTCTTAATTCAATGAATAGAGGGATCTACTCTAATAGTATTTGTAAATAGAATATCATATCTGCACCTTGTACAATAAATAACCACTAAGAAAACAATATGCAATGTATTAATTATTGAATCTGTTCTATTAAAGAAAAAGAATCTTCTAATTTGATTGGAAAGTATCTGGTTGCTATTTATTCTTCAATAAAATTATGGAAGAAAAACAAAATTATCTGGAAATTTCACATTGCAAGTACAACCCACCAGATACATCCTCTTTCACTTTCCTCCATATGGTGGTAGTTTCTCAAGATGAAATATGACTATTTGCTTTCCTGGACAGCAAATGTCAATCTTGTACTTAAAGTACTTTGTGCTGAAATAGGACACTGGAGACTTCTTGTGACTAATTCAGAGTCAGGAAATGCAAATTAAGTTGTGGTAGTTAACCTTTAGAGAATGTAGAAATATGAGTTGAGACTTTCTGCTCTTTCTTTCTTTCTTTCTTTCTTTCTTTCTTTCTTTCTTTCTTTCTTTCTTTCTTTCTTTCTTTCTTTCTCTCTTTCCTTCCTTCCTTCCTTCCTTCCTTCCTTCCTTCCTTCCTTCCTTCCTTCCTTGCTTCTGTCTCAGCAACTTTTCTCTCATTGCTCAGGCAAAATACCTGACACTCAGAACTAAGGAAGAAAGGGTTTGTTTAGCTCACAGTTTGTGCAGCTTTCAGCCCATACTTGCCTGGCTCCAAGGCAGAGTGGAACAGGCAGAGGGCAGCAGCTTATGGCAGTGGAAGACAGTAAAACAGCAAGAGCAAAAGGGAAGAGTAGCAGCAACAAAGGCAACAGAAAGCAAGTCTGTCTCCCTTATGTTGCCTTCAGGCCAGGGTAACACTGACACCCATAATCCCAGCAGCACTCACACCCATAATCCCAGCAGCACTCACACCCATAATCCCAGCACTGGATCATGAATTAATCACAAACTCTAGAAGTCTGCTTCATAACTGCATGAAGCTTTATGGGAACAACTAGACACAAACCATAACACTTTTTTTCTTTCTTTTTCAGACAGGGTCTCACTTTGCAATTCCAGCTAGGCTTGAGCTCAGCATGTATCCAAGGCTGGTCTTGAACTCTTAGAGATTCTTTTGCCTCAACCTCCCATCTTTATATTATTTAAATCCTTGGACTAAATCACAGTTGATGCATTGTCCAGCTATCTTATTCCTAAAGGACTGAAAACTGGATTTCAAAACTGACAAGAGTGTAAAAGAAGAAGCCCTTGAAGAAACCAGCACCCTTTTTAATAAGGTATTCTTGCATCTCTCTAGAAATTAGCTTGCAAGGGTCCAATGATCTATAATCAGGTTTTCAGAGCAACACCATTAACAGCATCTCACTGGCCTTTGTCAATATGCTTAGTGACTATGCAGAGAAATATTACTGTTCCCTTTCTTAAAAACAGAAAACGTAGCACAAAACCCTGTAGAAGCTTGGCTTATAGATCCTTCCTGTATTAGTGAGCTCAGGGTTTTGATTCCCAGTTCACCAATAAGATAATTTAAAAGCAATAAAAACGTGGAGAAGGCTCTCCAGGAGGTGGAAAGGACTGCAGAAAAGGAAGAGGGCAAGAGCTAAATCATCAGCAACAGAAGCACTACCAACAAACACCTGGGACTTGCTACATAAATCTGGGAATAGAATATGACTAATAATAAAAATTGCAATCATTTCTCTGTCTTCAAGGAGATGTAGCACATAAATGAACATGAAGGCAAATGGCAATGCCAATTGCAGAGGCTGGGTATGTGCTGACCCCAGTTTTCAGATGAATTCTGAGCTGTGTGGTCTGAGAATGCATATAGGGACAGAATCCTTTATGTCATTATTAGTGGGTAATGTGGAACTTAGAGGAACAAGTGATTCTTATGAATCAGGGCTGGCTAGCCAGGCAAGGCTGGAGTTGAAGAGAAAGCCTTTAATGACTAGTCACGCCTACACAAACGGAAGGGAGGGGAGCGAGTTTTCTAAAGGAGGAAGGTCGTAAGCATGGAAAGTCATGTGTATTTTTTTCAACAGAGGGAGAAGTAAGAAATTATCTTGGAAAAAGAATCATCTTAAAAAAATCATCTTGAAAGGTGTGTAAGAGGCATGAGATAGAAGGCCTTGGATGCCAGCTAAGGAAAAAGAAGTAGGTAGATACAACTGGGCTGGCATTTGTCAGAGGCACCTAGGAGACAATTGTATTTGCCATCTATAAATAAGAGTTCAAAAATTCTATAAATAAGAGTTTCCCTTTTTCACTCCTTAAACTGATATTTGAGCAGTTTCCCTAGATTCCAGAACAATTTAAGGTTTAATATTAGATCTACATTAACTTTCTCATTCTTTGTCCCATGTAGAGCTTCTCTCTTGTCCCTAGTTGGAGCCAGACCTACACTTCTCCTTATGTCCATGGCCAACTCTGCTTAGGCTTCTCCCACCCCATGGGTTTGTAGGGAAGTGTAGGTGCCCATTTCTGCTTTCATCCTGCCTGACCCATTTCCCAGAGACATTTTCTTCCAAAAATGCCTGGGTGTTCCATTGTGATGAGGTAAGAGTCTCCCCGCTTGCAGATAACACTGATCTCTAAAGAGGGTCACTTGGTTCCCTTCCAAGGGGGATCCTTTCTTTAGACTTGATAGTGGGGGAGGAAGCATGTTATAAGGCTCTTGCCCACATGACTTTTTTTTACTACCAAGAATCTTATTAACTAGTGTCTTACAGAAGCTGAAATGGCTGTTGGAACTGATTATTAAAAATCTATTTGGCTACCTCTTGGCAAATCTGCCTGGATGTACTGTACATGACAGGTGTCTTTTCAATATGTGGACATTTGTCACCTGTTGTTCACAGCTTTCTCCTCCCTCCCTCCTTTTTCTGGAACAGGGTCTCATCTCACTATGCAGTTCAGGCTAGTTTTGAGCTCACTTTATAGCCCAGGCTGGGTTCAAACTCACAACAATCCTTCTGCCTCAGCCTCCCAAGTGCTGGGATTACATGCTTGTGCCACCACGCCAGGCTTGTTCACAGCTTTGATGAAATTTTGAGACAATAAAATGTTGTCCCACATCCCATGACACAGGTAGTGGGAATTTGCTGCAGAAGAATCTGTGTGGAAAGGGAACCCACATTTTTCTGTTTCCGAGTTTGCCTAGGGCCCTGGTGGTTTTCCCATGTACCTCTGCAGACTGTCTTAAATGGCAGCTCTGGCTTGCGGCCTCCTGCTGTGGGTGCATGAACTCAAGTGCAGTTAGTGCTCTGGGGGCCTGAATGGCTGTCGTTCTCCACTTGTGCCATGAGCAGTGTTCTTTCCAGCCACCCTGAGTCAGTCTAATTCTTGTGCTTTGAATTAGGATCATTGTTTTGCTTTCCATCAGTTGCTGCTTAATAGTCCTTTAAAGGGAATTTAAATATTCACAAACCTCAGCTGGGGCTATAGCACAGTGGTCTAGCACCTGCCTAGCATCTATGAGTCCTGGGGTTCAATCCCTACCACTGCAAAAGAGGGGGAAAGCATCTAAATTTGGATATTACTTTTTCTTGTTTGTTCTTTATAGTAAATACACTTTGGGATGGCATCTATACATTGTCTCCAAAGTAAATATTTGGCATAGTCTTCTTTGATATCTGCTCTCTGTGTCTACTGGAACACACATTTGAGGTGTCATGTGAAAAAAACTTGGACTTGGGCTTTTCAGGAAAAATATTACTCAGTTGATTTATTTTTTAGCATGGCAACATCCCTGGCACAATGTACATAGAAGTCCAAGTGAGTCTTCTCCCTCCCCTAATCCATGCCCTCCTCTTCCTGCTGCTCCCTGAAGTTGCAGCATGTTAGTGGGGATCATGTTAATAGAGGCTCAAGAACTCCTCCAGAGAGGTTGGGGTGTGTGTGTTCATCCATTAGATGGAGACTCAGACTTCACATGGTGTGCAGGTTTCTGAAGATTAAATATAGTCTACTGGTTTTCTTGTAACGGTCCCCCTCGCTTAATGCAGCCTACTTACGTTTTCATTTGAAATCTCATCATTAGCATCTGTGGGAGCTAGTGGATACAGACCTGTGGCACTATGCACATTTCTTCATAGGTTCTGTCTCCACTATGGCTTGTGCCTAGTTGTCCCCTCACAGCCTCATGTAGTCATGGGCTGGCTTCTGGAGCTTCTGATTGATTATTGTAGGGGTGGTTGAGGCACCACCCTGGGGCAGGTAATCTGTGGTACAATGTAAGGAGGAGAGAGGGGCGGCTGGCTGCCTGAGATGCTGTCACTCCTTTCGGTCTCTGCTCTTCTCCACTGCCATGAAGTGCTGCCCTCTGCCACGTGCCACTCTGCCTTGGAGCCAACCGAGTATGGACTGAAACCTCTGCAAACTGTGAGCCAAATAAACCTTTCCTTTCTTAATTTTGGGCGTCAGGTATTTGTTCCAGCAACAAAAGAAGAGTGAGACAGTCTCTCACACACATACCTGTTGTATTACATAGAAAAGGTCATTCCACATGTGCTAGAATATGGGGATTTTCTGCCTTTCTATTTTATGTCTGTCTTATGTGCATCATCTCTTCCCTCTTCCCCCATTCCCCCTCTTCTTCTGCCCTACACTTTCTTATCCAGAAACTCTGGATAAAGAAGACAATGCTATTTTTTCTCTAGAGTCATAGAACATAAATAGACACATAGACTGAATAAAAATAATTTAATGTACAAAAATTAGGTTTTATTTTATACAGTGCTCTTTTTTAATTTTCATTTTTTATTACTACTTGTTTGAGGTACATAATCCTCACCTTCCTCACAGGAAGCTTATGGAAGTGCATAACAAATCTTAGTTCTTTCATGCCAGGCGTGGTGGCGCATGCCTGTAATCCCAGCACTAGGGAGGCTGAGGCAGGAGGATTGTTGTGAGTTCGAGACCAGCCTGAGCTACAAAGTGAGCTTAAGGCCAGCCTGAACTGCATAGTGAGACCCTGTCTCAAAAAAGACAAAAAAAAAAAAAAAATCTTAGTTCTTTCATTTCTTTCATTTTCCGCTCCATCTCTCGGTACCCTTCCCACTTGCAAATGATCCATCTCCCTGCTTCCTGTGCTCTATCTTTCCTTTTATTCTTTATTTATATTTTGGGCTTATCATATAAGAAACACATGGCTCTTCTACTTTAGATTTCTTTCGCCACCATGCTTCCTGGAAACCCCGTGATGTGTCCTGGCAGAGTACAAAGGCCTCTTCATGGCTGCCTACTATTCCATAGCAGTCATTGTGTGACACAGTCACCCGTTTCCCTCTCAGTGGCCATTAGTGTTCTCAGTCTTTCTCACTGTGCACACATGTGCAGCAGTGAACACCACTGCATACATACGCTGAACTTTTATTTCCAGGGAATAGATTTCCAGAAGAACCATTGTGCTGAAGAATATGGTACTTGCATGACTGATTATCCATCCTTTCTTTTTGGGAACCAGGGGTTGAACTTGCCACACAAGCTTGCTGGCAAGCGCTTATCCTACAGGAGCCATCTCCCCGACCCTGATTATCCATCTGGAAGAAAACAGTCAGACCCTATGTCAGACAATATAAGTTATAAATCAATAAAATGATACGAGAATAGCTAGGTTGCAATGTATGAACTTAGAGCAAAAAATACCCTCTGCTAAGATACCTAGATGATAACTTTTTTAAAAGATACATTGGGCAACAGAACAGTTCTGGATTTTTGAATGGCAGACTACCACGCTAGCACTACACCCTTAATCCCGGCATCAAGCCATGAACCAATCACAAACTCTAGATTCAGCCACCTCTGAAAAGCCCACACCCTATAATTGCATGAAGCTTTGGGAGGACTTTTAAACACAAATCATAACAGTAATGTACAAAACCTTAGTACAATATCAAAATCAGGATGCAAACACTGCACAGGCCATCACTCTTATTCAGGTTTCCCCAATTTACTTATTTGTAAAGAATTTGTGTGGGCATCTTGTCCATATAATCTTCCATTGGCTGTGTGCTCATCACAGTCAAGATACCGATCAGCTCTACTGCCACATGTGATGGCGGAGCTCTTCCATAATGATTCCTATCCACCTGTCCTTCTGTTCCTAGTTCCTGGCAGCCAACACGTTATTCTCCTTTTCAACACGTTTGAATCATTTCATAAGTGTAATACAATGGAATTTTGTATAAACTTTTGGGATATTTTTTCCCTCAGCATAATTCCCTGGCAATTCATCTAAGTTATGAATTTATTGTTGTTGTTGTTGTTATTATTATTATTGACAGGATAATGCTGTGTAGGTCACAGTGATCTTGAACTCACTGTGTAGCCCAGTCTAGCCTCAAACTTGCAGCAATCCTCCTGCCTTAGCCTCCCAAGTGCTGGGGATTGCGGGTATGAGTCACTAGGCCCAACGTACTGTTCATTTTTATTACTGAGCACTCCATAATATGTCTGTGACACAGTTTATTTAGTCATTCACCTTTTTTTTTTTTTTTTTGAACTGGGGATTGAACTCAGGCCCCTGTGCTTGCCAGGGAAGCGCTTATTCCACTAAGCCTGCCCCTGGCCCTCAACCCTAGTCATTCACCTACTGAATGACATCTAGGATCTTACAAGTTTTTTTGTTTTGTGTTGGTGTTCATTTATTTTGGGGTTATTAGTGATAAAGCTGGTATGGGGGTTCAAATAGGGGTTTTGTATGAACATATAAATTTTCATCTCTCTGGGATGGTTGTATAAGAGGGCCATTTCTAGGTTGTATGGTAATTGCAAATGTAGTTTTATAAGAAATTACCAAATTGCTTTCCAGAACGGTTATACCATTTTACATTCATTCAGCAATACCTGAGCAATACAGTTCTTTATATCCTTGCCAGCATTTGGTGTTGTCAGTTGTTTTTTGTGGTTTTTTTTTTTTTTACAATATTGAAAGATATAGTGAAATTCCTTTGCAGTTTTAGTTTGCATTTTTCTGGTGGCTGATTGTGTTGAATATCTTCTCATGTGTTTACTTGCTATCTATATAACCTTAAAGGAAAATTTGGTTCATGCCTTTACCTATTTTCTATTTGGATTTTTTGTATATTCTATGTGCTAATCCTTTGTCACATATGTGATTTGGGAATTACTCCCTGGCTATAGTTTATCTTTTCACTCTTTTCCAGACTTTGGAAAAGAAAGTTTTGTTTTTCTGCAGTACTAGGCATTGAACCCAGGACCTTTGCACTCAGCTACATTTTTAAAAATTTATTTATTTGTATTTTAACTTGAAGAGTGAAAAATAGAAGCAAAAACAGAGAAAAAATGACATAAACAGGGTAACATACAATGATACATATGTTACAGATTTTCAAAACATGGGATAGCTAATTTTATATTATATACATATATTTTTTTTTTAAATAAAACAATCCAACACAGATCAGCAGTCCACAATAGAAGCAGATTATCCACAGAAGTTGTTGACTTGAGCCCTTCACAGCTCATTATATTAATATGACTTTACTTACCTCCATTTTTATACTTCTGCTGGATGGTTAAGACCGAGTTAAAAAAAGACCTGTATAACAAGAAATGTAACTCTTGTATCATGTAAATGAACCCTCTGGGTTTATCCTGTAACCCTGTACCGCACTTTGTAGATCCCTTGTCAGTGTCAGCTACATCTCTAGCCCTTTTGAAATTTTTCTCTTTTCTTCAATACAAAAACATTTTCCTCTACTGCTATTTTTCTTTCACCTGCTCCTTTTTCCCATTTAAGAATCTACTCTTAGTGTCAAGCCCTCATATTTTTTTTCTTGGTAATAAGTTTTTTCCTTTGGTTTTTTTTTTTTTTTTTTTTTTGAGCCTTATAATTTGAGTCTTAACAGTGACCTTTATTTTTTATTAATTTTTTAAAACATGATGGTTTTATTTATCATTAGAGAGTTGCTTGTGTTACAGTTGAATATGAGTATTAATTGTTAACTGTTTTCTTGCTGTATATGTTGTCCTCTGCCTCTCTAGCAACTTCATTTCGAAAGGGACTCACTCTAATTAATTTTGTCTTTTTCATTCTGGCTTGGATATTTTGGGAGTGCCTTAAATAAAAGTAGCCCTGACAGGGTGAAAAGACAGTGGTATCTGATGTTGTATAGTGGTAGATGGCAGGAAGGGAGGAAGGGAGAGAGGGAAGGAGGAAGGGAGGAAGGAAGGGAGGGAGGAAGGTTGACAGGCCAGCAGGCCTTCTGCCCCTTGACCTCAGGTTCTCTGGTCTCTGGTTTTTCCCAGCTGCTGGGAGCCAAAGAGAATACCACCCTTTCACAGGGCACAACATCATAGTGGGCCAACTTTCATGGTACCACTGGAAGTCAGGGCGTGATTTTTAGGTCCTCAGACCAGTACTATTTCACTATGACCCTCAGCTCTCATCTGGCCCACACAGAAGAAATCATTATACCAAGTCTGTGATTTTCATTCTCAGATCCTTCCTGCCTATTATCTTCAGCAGATGGAGGTGGAGTTGGAAGTAGATAGAAAGCAGGAGATTTTAAGGTGCCATCTTCTCCTAGATTTGAAGTTAGTTTTTTCATAGTCATCCACATATCCTTTCATTGTAAGGGAATGGTGTGCAAATAAAATCTTTACAAGCCATCAAACTATGAAAACAGACTTGGAATTATAATTTCAAAGAACATTTTATGTATTCCTTCCAGAACTCAAACCAATCAAATGATTTTTTTTTGCTTAAATTCTCCAATATATTTGCATGTAGACATTAAGCCTGGGAAATGTCAAATCCAGCATGAAATCTCAACACATGGCAGAATTTATGGTTTTAGAATGGAACAGTTATTTGATCTCTATGCAAACCTCAGCATATTTCTTATTCTTCTTGGATCCTCTAGAAAGCTATAATTTGAATCTAAGAGCAGTAGTTAGGAGTAAAATGTTAATCAAAATCAGATAACCGTGTATTACCCTCTCTCATGAGTGAGGTGATCTGGAAAAGAGACCTCTGCATCCACCTCGAAGACCTGAAGGACTTTTTCCCAGCTCCAGCCTTTATGAGTCCTGCGTTCCTTCATGAAGATCTCAGGAACTTTCTCAGATCGTGTCTCTTCCTAGCTACAGCCAGTCCCATTTTTCTTGCAGAAGTCCTTCTTATTCCTACCCTTGCCAGGGAAGCACTTATACCACTGAGCTATCTTCCTGGCCCCTTACACGTAACTTAAGAGAAGGAAGATTTACTTTGGCTTGTAGAGTCAGTCCACATTTAGTGCCCCCATTGCTTTTAGGCCTGTGGTGTCAGAGAAATATCCTGACAGAAGCAAGTGTAGCCGGTGAAACTGGCTTGCATCATGGCAGCCAGCCAGAGGAGAGAGCAGGAACAGAATCAAGGAAGAAGGAGGGAAAGAAAAGAGGTAACATCCAAGGCACACCCCACTGTCTACCTCCTCCACTGGGCTCCACTTCCTTACAGCCCCTGCGGTTGTGTGCTCACCCATGGACTAGTCCAGTGGTGAGGTGAGTGCTCTCCCCACCTAATCGTCCCTCCAGGCCCCACTTCTGAATGTTGCTGCACTGGGGATGAAGCCCTCCATGCACAGAGTGAGCATGTGGAAGGGTTGTTTGGGGAGCACTTCACATTGATCTCTAACAATGAGGGACTACTGCCCTTTCTGAAGCAGGCCCAGAAGCATTTTCATTTAAAGGGTTTTCTCTGCTCTTTTATTGAGCAATAGGAGATCAAGAATAAACAAACAATGGGAGTGCTACAGAAGTTTAAGAAATCGCAAAAAGTTATCTGAAACGTGTCTTCAGGCTGCAGTGAAACATATCCAAGGCCAGAATCCTTACTTGGCCCTTTCCTTTTCCTTGCCTACATCGAGAGTAAGAAAAAAAGAGCCCTGGGAAACTTCTCTTTCCTGTTTACCGTCATTCTTTCATTGAGTGGTTCCAACTCCAGAAGATCTTCCTTTCCCCGTCCACCCTCTTCACCTCTTCTCTTCCACTAGTCCCAGACATTCTGGTCATCTGATGTGTGTACAAAGAGGACTGTGTTGCTCTGAATGCCCTACCACCATTTCATGTGGGCCATTATTGTGTCCAGAAAAGTTCTGTGTCTGGAACCCACACACGGCAGATTCGTGTTTGAGTATTCCTTAACAACATTCACAGCCCTGAGGAATTATGAAGCGACCTGTCCGTAGTGCTTAGCAACAGTCAGGACCATGTACGAATCCACCTCATGTGGGATAAAGCAAGGCTGAGAGGAGATCTGGAGAAAATTCAATTGACTATTAAAAGCCTGGAAAATAAGAGTAAATACAAGAGGTAGAATATACCAAATTGGTACTTTAAAATTTGGAAGATAAAATAGGCATGGTGGTGCCTTGCAATCCCAGCACTTGGGGGGCTGAGGAGAATTGCTGAGTGTTCAAGGCCAGCCTGGGCTAATCAAGCAAGTTCAAGGCCAACCTGAAGTGTATAGCAAGATCTTTTCATTCATAAATAGATAAATAAATAAATACTGGGGGAACAATTGTGTGTGTGTGTGTGTGTGTGTGTGTGTGTGTGTGTGTGTGTAGGACTCTCCTGTGCATCTTGGGGTGTGCAGCAACATGCTTGGCCTCCACCTACTTGGTACTATAGTACCACCCTCCTGCTATAACAGCGAAAAGTGACTTGGAAAAGCTGATTCCCCCACACCCAGTTCTGGAGCTTGAACCCAAGGTCTTCTCAATGAGCTACCTCCTCACATTTTTTTATTTTTCAAATTTGAAACAGGGTCTTGCTAAATGGGCCAGACTTAGAAAGCCTCCATCTTCAGTTTACCAGAGATTATAGGTATGCACTGCTACACTTGGTTACAGAAGAGATTTTTAATAAAGGCATCCAAATATGTGAGGGATTCTCTCATCAGTGACAGTTGTCAGCAACTTTTCATATCCACAGAGAACAGAAGAAATTCAGCTCAAGGGATTTGGATAAAGCACACTTGATCATTCTTATGCTGCTTATTACCCTCCAAATTCTTTGGAATGAGATTTCTTCTCTGTGAATCTTTCAAAGGAGATAAAGCCCATTCCACAATAATTCTGATACATTCTTCTTTAGAGGGTATGCCCTTTAGTCCTCTGAGCTCCTTTCAGCCTGTATCAAATTGTCTGGGCAACAGCACAAGCTTCTAAGCTTCAAGGGCTCTGCAAACACCAGAGCCATCACAGTGATCACAGGGGACTTTTCCAAAGAAAAAACACACGGTAGGAATGCTTATTATTCTGAGATTATTAGAAAATATAAACTCATAAAATTGTTCTTTGATATTTTCTTTTGAAGATACTGCATAAAGGTCTTAGAAGGCTTCTGAAAGCTCTTGATGAGTTGGATATTCCATTGAATGTTAGCTTACTTTGAATTATTTATTCCCTCTAAGTGGTAGGAGAAGGTATTATGCTTTTTAAGAACCACAGGATGAGAGTCTGGCATCTGTGAAAGGAGAGTTTGAGCTTTTAGAAAGGAAGCTATAGAAAGAAAACTACGTGGATTTAAAAAGAAGCAAAAATATTTATAGTGCCACCTCATGCCAGAAGAAATTTGTAGATGAGTTTATGATAATGACCAAATTTTTAAATTCCTGAGTCTAACTAAGTATCAGTTACTTATGAATGAGAAAAAATTATTGGGCTATATTTTGAAGCCTATATCAGGCTAGTGCCTCAAATTTTTGAGGTACAGTGTAGAACAATGGTGTTTTATATTTCTTTGCTATATATGCATATATTATTATATACTATAATAATTGCATATTTAAGCCAGTCATGGTGGCGCATGCCTGTAATCCCAGCACTCAGGTGGCTGAGGCAGGAGGATTGTTGTGAGTTCCAGACCAGCCTGAGCTACAAAGTGAGCTTAAGGCCAGCCTGAACTGCATAATTAGACCCTGTCTCAAAAAGGCAAAAAACTAATAATAATAATAATTGCATATTTGCTTAAATATATGAATCACTAAGAACTTTTATTTGTTTTTTAAAAATACTATAAGTTTTTGCTATATAATTTTACTTTGTGTGTGTGTGTGTGTGTGTGTGTGTGTGTGTGTGTGTGTAGGGTCTCACTATAGCTCAAACTTGTAGTGATTCTCCTGTTTTCTGCCTCCCTAGTGCTGGGATTATAGGCATGTGCCACCATGCCAGAATTTACTTTTGCATTTTTGTAATGTGAAAATAGTAAAAAGTGTATGTGAATTCTCTTGCTACTGAAGATTTACAGAAAAGCCACTATATACATGTGAAAAGAGAGAGAGAGAGAAT